>JAXIVJ010015769.1:0-30641 GCA_036785665.1 Chirona hameri
AACACGTGATATTTAAAGGGACACTGCCTCTATCGGATGATATCGCAAAAACCGGCTTAAACAAGTCCTAAGGACTACTTATTATTTGTAATCGTCATCAAAGGCTTGCCCAAGCAGCGCAAATACAAAAAAAACATTCATTTCTTTTTCATAAGAATCTAAACTGTTTACGATTTCTACGCACCACTACATATATGGATTATAGAAGCGTTTGTTCCAGTTAAAGGAAATAGTTCACCTTCAACATGGGATTTTGAACTGAAATAGCAGTTTTGTAGCCCGTGTTGAGAAATCCTTATCTGCACCTTTTCTTGGCTGAAAAGACTCTCCAGCCGAAGATATTTGACTTTTTGGTGAAGGAATGCGGCGCATATATGATATACCGTACCGTCTGAGAGTGCCAGCACTGGTCTGAGCATGCGCAGACCAATAACGCACACCATAACATTAATAATGTACGACCTTCTGTCCTGAATTGGCGCGATGTAGAACAATTTTTGAAAATAAAAAAAGAAACTGTATTAAAAAATATAATAAAATCGTGTTCTGAGAAAAAAAATCCGAAGGTGAACTATTTCCTTTAACTGCATCTGACCAACCGTCAGCTGACGCTATTGCAACAATTGGATGAGGCCGGCAATGCACTTATACGTTGTGGTTCCTGTTAACTACATGAAACGAATCTGGCGCATCCGGCGCACTTGAGTTGTTGCCAAAAAAAACAAATCGGTCGGAATTAAAATCCCTTCGCAAAATCAAAATCCCTTCGGAATTAATCTTATCCCTTCGGAATTAATATTTTCCTTTATCCAATTATTGGGCTTAAATCGGGCATCATAAGACATTAAATGTTTTCTGACATGTACAAATTTCGACAGAATGCTTAAGCAAAAAAATATCACTATTTACAATTGTTGCACAACGCTGCAATTAATTGATTTTGGTGCGTAGTGGTGAGCGGACTCGTCAAGGTCATTGGCTGGAAGAAAACCGAACTGTGAACGATGATATTGGGCGACTGGGCGCGAATTTCGAAAGACGGACTTCATAGTGTTAGTCAGATGCAATTGATCTTTAACCCTCGCCCTACGAGGGTCCTAAACGACCCCCTGAGGTTTTTCTTGCATAACTTTTGAGAAATGCAGCGCATCTTGCTGACATTTTCAGCAGCTGAGTATACAACAATTATACGTAAGTTGTAAAAATTTGCATTGATTTTGTTAAGAAATTTTTGAAATAATGATGTGTTGATGACGTCATGTTGGTGAGAGAAAAAAAACTATAAATGTTTGACAACTCGTAGAAAACAGAGTATTTAAACAAATTGCAAGCGCAATTAAGATAAGATATAAAATGTTATTTTCTTTAAAATGACAGTCCTTGGATTTCCAAAATTTTGGGTTTTTGACCCCCAAAATGAACAAAAACTGATATTTTGGAAAAATCACCACAAGATCAATATTTTCGAAGATGTTAAAAAAACGGAATAAATGGGAGAGAACTGAGTATGGACAAATACCTAAAACCAAATTTCAAAGACATATCTCTATTTTTGACTGAGTGATGGCTCCCTAAGTGTAAGAAATCCATGACGTCATTTTTTCAATAACTTTGTTGGACTTTTTCTGGCCAGATACGAATAAATAAATACCCTTTCTGTATTTCCGAGGCAAAACTGGTCTAGGAACATGCCTTTTTATTTACATTTATCAATTTCTCATTTTGAGGTTTTCTGACAGAGCAAAATCGCTGTTCTGGACGTGGTCGATCGAGGTCATTCACTTGACCTGGAAGGTCACTCGTTGACCCGAAACCTAAAAATTGCATACCATTAGATTCCAAACATGACAGGTAACATGTTGGTTCTTACCGCGTTGCTCTATATTGCTTATACATACATACAACATACAGTTTATTAGGTCCCTCCATTTCATGGGTTTTATGGTGACCACGTCGTATACATATACAAAAACATACATCGGAGTAGATTAAAATCAGATTTAAAAAATAAAACTCTAATAAAAAACTTTTCAATAGAGGCATCTCCCGACTTAGACACTGCTACACTCACGACGAATCGTTCCAGTGCTTGCTGGCGCGACACAAAAACCCGCGTCGGGCAAACTCAGTTCGCACGCGAGGCAGACGCAGCTGCCCTCGCTCGGTTGCACGCGTGCTGCGGACTGACACGTCAGAGCTGAGCAGCAACTTTTTCCGTAGAATTTGTGGTGCATTGTCCGAGGTAAGTAGGCTACGGACCATGGCTACATCGCTGACACGTACCATATCATCGACACATTTCCACTCCAGCTCGCTCAGTACAGGAGTAATGTGAGCTCTTCGGTCAAGGCCAGAAACGATACGCGCGCCGAAGTTGATCACTTTCTGAATGCGCTTTTTCTGAGAGATGCAGCAGCTACCCCACACACTGATACAATAGCGGATATGTGGAAAAACCAACGCTTCGATAAGTATACGTTTTGTGTCTTTCGGTAGTCTGTTTCGCATCCTGGCTAGGCTGACAAGTATCATGTTGCAGCGCCGAACGACAGACGTGACATGCGAATCCCACGTAAGGTGAGGGTCGATTGTGATTCCCAGGACCTTGACGCTTGGTGACGGAAAAATTTCATCACTACCGAAATGGACTGAGAAACTGGTGTTCGTTTTTTGACGTTGAGACTTCAAAATTATCATTTCAGTTTTGGATGGGTTAATTTTGAGTCTATTCTGAGTAAACCACTGTACAGTTACCGAGAGGTCACTTTCAACTCTTTCTTTGATAGCCAGGAAGTTTTGTGGAGTGTCAGCGTCAAGGAACTGGACATCATCAGCGTACATGACGACTTTCACATGTGACAGATGTTGAGCCAGGTCATTCGTGAATATGAGGTACAAGATGGGCCCTAAAATCGAGCCCTGGATCACGCCGTGTGTCACTCACTGGACACGACCCGATAGCCTGGCTACGTCCCCTCAACCAATCAGCAAACCAGTCCGGCCGAATCCCGTACCAGCCCAGCTTGTCCAAGAGGCGGCCATGCTCGACGCTGTCGAATGCCTTCGAAGTATCAGCCGTCACGAGTGACGTCACGAGGCCCTTGTCAATGTTGTCAGTGACATACGTGATTGCGTCGAGCACAGCCGCCCCCGTGGACATGCCGGACGGAAACCATACTGCTGCGGGCCAGAGCAGAGCATTGCAGTCCAGATAGGTCATCAGCTGCGAACACACCACGCGCTCACACAATTTGGCCACAACGGGGATGATTGAAATCGGCCGATAGTTGCCTGGGTCACGCCGGTCGCCCTTCTTGTACAGCGGGATAACGACGGCAGACTTCCACTGACCAGGCATGTCGCTTGGTTTGGAAGTTAACAGGGGGTCGTTTGTTTTAGGACCGTAGGGCGAAGGTGAAAAAAGCTCCCGTAGGGCGAGGGTTAACATATCAAATTTTACATTAAAGAGACAGTGTCCCTTTAGGTAAAATCACGTGATTTTATCATGTGGCCATTTAAAATTCGGATTTTTTCTCATGCCAGAATCTAATTCGATACATAAGTCTTCGATGGTAAAAAAACGGAGATATGTTTTTTCTCTCAAAATATTGTATTTATGTTTTTGTATTTGGAAAAATCATGGTCACCAGCACGTCTTTGGTAGTAACTTTGCACGTAATTGTGCTAGAGAGCTCAATTCAACGGCACAATGCTGATTTCGTCGACCTGATTTCAATTATATATATCATGAGCCTTGTAGTCGCTCTGTGACCTCAAGGTCACGTGACCTTAGGTTTGATATCCGAAATCACGTGGCTTGATTATACAATAGATAGTTTGTTGGAATTTCCATTTTATTTGACAAAGTTGAACATTTGTATCTTTAGAAGGCACTGCGTTTATTACATTCTCGGTCTGCAAATAAGGATGGGAAAATTTGATTTCTTGAGAATCCATACTCCACAGACGCCTCTATCGGCGACATATTTAATTATGTCATCACGTGATCTTGATCACTGAGTGTAATAGGTGGCACGTGATTCGAAGGGCCTGCACCCTCCTATTCCACCTAAATGAATCACCAATTTTAACTGAGAACATTACGAAATCACGTGACCTGACTTAAGGTCATATGTCAAAATTAAATTTTTTTCAGATTAAAAACAAAACAAAAACATTACATTAATTTGTGGTCAATGGCGATTCTGACCATATACAGGTTTGTATAATTCGAATTATTTATAAGGGAGATATCGCCCGTTGAAAATCAGAGCTTTGCGCGACATCGAAAAGATGCCTGAGGCTATAACTCGCAAACCATTCGATGACGAAGCTGAACAGTTAACAGCGTGAATGTACGGCCCAGATAACCCCCGGGCCTCGACACGTATTTCATCGAAATATGAGAAGTATGGTGTTATGTCTTGGTCGATCTGACGTGGACTGCACCGGGTGACCTCAGGTCACGTGACGTTGAGTCACAGAACGACTACATGGCTCATGTTATATATAATTCAAATCAGATCGACAAGATAAGCATAGTGCCGTTGAATTGAGCTCTCTAGCACAATTACGTGCAAAGTTATTACCAAAGACGTGCTGGCATAATTTTGTACAATTATTTTCCTAATATAAAAATATAAATAAAATATTTTGAGAAAAAAAACAGGTCTCCAAATTTGTACCCTCAAAGACTTATGTATCGAAGTCGATTCTGGCATGGACAAATGTTATAATTTTAAGTGGCCACATTATAAAATCACGTGATTTTACCTAATATCACGTGTTGAAATTCCAATATTTTTAAAGAACCCCTCCCCCTCCCCGACACTGGCGCGGACATCTGTGTTGGAGGACTACTGGACTTCCTGGAAGAGCTGGGGGATAATCCGGAGAATCTACTTCCTGCTGAACAGCAGCCACGCGCCGCCAACGGAGAGGTCATCACATCGGTGGGAATCCTGCCCGTGTCGCTAACGCTAGGCGGGATTGCGACCGCGGATGACATCCACATACTTCCGGACGTCAGCGGCCTTCTTCTCTCCTGGAACTCCCCAGAACAGCTTCGGATCATCCCAGGAGGCTACCCGCGACAAATCAACGGACCACTGTCGGCAGATTCAACAGCTTCGCGTCGTCACCTTCGTCGCGGACGACGGATGGTCAATTGCCAGGCCTGTCCACGAGGACCCGAGGCGGCGGAGACGACGGTGACCGGGAGAGAGCGCCACCTGCCGGCGCCTCCGGGCCTGTCGACGAGGACCCGAGGCGGTGGAGACGACGGTGCCGAGAGAGAGCGTCGCCTGCCGGTGTCGCCGCCCCTGCACCGCTACTGTGCGCTGGCACTTCGACAGCGCCACCTAGCTCGATAGCGCCACCCTAGCTCGACAGCGCCACCTAGCTCGACAGCGCCACCTAGCTCGGCAGCGCCACCTAGCTCGACAGCGCCACCTAGCTCGACAGCGACACCTAGCTCGACAGCGCTACCTAGCTCGACAGCGCTACCTAGCTCGACAGCGCCACCTAGCTCGACAGCGCTACCTAGCTCGACAGCGCCACCTAGCTCGACAGCGCCACTTAGATCAGCAGCGCCACCTGGCCCGCCTTCTGTGAACCTGCCAAACCAGCACACCGATGACCACGGCGTCACTTCCGTGGAAGTGACTGGTGCGGCAACACCGAGGCTTCGGATGCATCGTTCCCCGACATCTCTGCGGAGTTTCCCACCGTCTTCGACGACCGTATCCAAGTGATGCCCGGGGAATACTTCAAGATACATCTCAAAGAAGATGCAGTGCCGTTCTGCGCTATGAGGCCACGACGTGTGTCGTTATCACTCCGCGAGCCCCTGAAAAAAAGAGCTGCGGAAGCTGGAGTCCGAGGGAATCATCATCCCCGTCAAGGAACCCACAGAGTGGTGCGCGCCGATCGTGGTGGAACCGAAGAAGGGAGGAGGCATCCGGCTCTGTGTCGACCTGTCGCGGCTCAACAAGTTCGTCCCTCAGGAAGTAGTATCAGTCCCCGACGCCGCTGGAGGAAGTTGCTTCCATCGCTGACTCCGACGCCCGGTGGTGCACCGTGTTCGACGCGGCCAAGGGATACCATCAATGCCCCCTGCATGAGGACAGCGTGCTGAAGACGACCCTAATAACACCGTTCAGACGCTATGCATTCCTCCGTGCACCCTACGGTGTCAACTCCATCTCGGAACACTACAACAGGCGCATGGATGAGGTATTCGAGGGTCTCACCGGCTACAAGAAGGTCGTCGATGACGTCGTAATTTACAGTCGCACCAAGGAGGACATATCCGCGACGTCCGCGCGTTCATGAAGCGCTGTGAAGAGAAGAGGATTACCCTCAACTTCAAGAAGCTGCAGCTTGCGAAGCCGGAGGTCAAGTTCGCGAGATTCATCATATCCCGCGAGAGGTACCGGCCCCGACCCACAGTTCACAGCGGCCATCTCGTCATTCCCAGCGCCGCGGACCATCTCCGACCTCAGGAGCTTCGTCGGTCTCGTCAACCAGATCGCCCCCTTCGTCGACGACATGTCTGAGCTCCTCACGCCGCTCCGGCCGCTGCTCAGCTCGAAGAACGAGTTCATCTGGGAGCCGCAACACGAGCGTACGTTCGAAGTGACGACGGCAACGCTGACCTCCGTTCCGACGATGGCCTACTTCAACCCCAGCCTCCCAGCGTCGCTCTCGACGGACGCTAGTCGGCTGAATGTACTCGGCTTCGTCCTGCGCTAGCAGCAAGAGGACGGCACGTGGCGCGTGGTACAAGCAGGCTCGTGGTTCCTGACGCCAGCCGAGTCCCGCTACGCTACGATAGAGCTAGAGGCCACAGCTGTGGCATGGGCTCTGAAGGAGTGTCATCGTCTGTTCCTCTCCGGACTACCCATCTTCCAGGTCGTCACTGACCACAAACCGCTGATTCCTATCCTCAACAGCAAAACCTTGGACGAAATCGAAAATCCCAGACTACAGCGTCTAAAAATGAAGATGGGAGAAGTCGGGTCGTTCGTCGCGACCTGGGTTCCAGGATTGCAGCACAAGGCGGCTGATGCACTCTCCAGAAGCCCGGCTCAGCAGGCCTCCCTGGACGACGAGTGCGGATCAGACCCCATCTCTCAGACCCTGCAGAACATCGTGATCACCGATCTCCAGGCGAGTCACACCAATCTGCGGCTGGATGAGGTGAAGGACGCGACTTCAGCCGATCCAGAGATGCAGTTGCTTATCGACGCCATCTCGCCATGGGTTTCCCAACGTCGAGGGCAGACGTCGCCGAGTCCGTGCGGGGGCTCTGGCCCGTACACGATTGGCGCACAGTGGACAACGGACTCGTCCTGTGTGGACGGCGTGTCGTGGTGCCAGCGTCCCTCCGCAGGTCGGTTCTGAAGTCTCTGCATGCCGGCCACCTCGACAAAGAGCGGACGAAGGCGCGCGCCCGCCAGGTGGTCTTCTGGCCCAGAATCGACGCGGATATCGACACCGTCACCAGTCAGTGCAACCGGGGTCAACGCGAGCTGCCGTCACAGCCGAGAGAGACGATTTTTACCGCGAGTATGCTGCACGCCCGCTCCAGATCCTAGACATGGATTTCGGGGACTAAGCCGGAGGCAAGTACCTCATTGTTGCAGATGGGTACTCGGGGTGGAAGTTTATCGAGTGCACGGGCACCTATGCTAATACCAAGAGTGTCATTGACGTCATGCTCAATATTTTTAGAGATGTTGGTGTGCTGACAATGGTCAGGACTGATGGAAAACTCTGTTCACTTCCTATCAGTTCGGAAAGTTCGTGAAGGATTTGGGTATCGAGCATCAAACATCGTCACCCCATTACCAAAATCTAACGGGCTGGCTGAGTCGGCAGTTAAGCCAGCTAAGCAGCTTCTGAGGTGGTGATGGGACGCCCACAGGGGACGACTCGACGAGGAGGAGTGGACGAGTGGAGTACTTCAGCAGCGCAACACCCCGGGGATCAGCGGAAAGTCGCCCGCCGAAATCGTCTACGGCCGGCTGATCCACCCCTCTCACCTCAACTCGCTACTCCAGCCGCCGCACCGGAGCGGTGACGAGACCCGAGCCGAGTCTCGCCCGTGCTCACCGACGGAGTCCGATGATCGTCGTGAGGCGCGTTTCAGGGACGCCAAGGAGCCTGCTGGATGTGAGGACCAGACGGTGGGAAGGTGTGGCGTCGTTACCCATGTCGGTCCCTATCGGCGCTATCGTGTCAGCTTTTATGACGGCGGGGAGGTGGAGCGCAACAGGTGCCACCTTCGCAGACGGCATCGTCTCGACCGGCAGCGCCCGCGGGCAGCGGGGCGTGCCCGAGGCAGTGATACTTCGTCGCTCGACTCGCGTACGCAAACCAGGCGAAAGTTGATCGAAGAAGTGTATAGATGTGGCCAGTGTATTTTGTTGTGTCAGAAGTGAAGTATCTGTTCTTGGAGTTGGTGCATCCACATATTATATTGGGCTTCTGTCTAGCCCGTGTTAACAGTAGTGTTAAATGTGAACATTTTGGGTGGAAATGTGTATGGTAGATCTCAAAAGGAGAGATGTGCTGGTGTTTGATCTACTGTTAATATTGCAACTCTACTGACCTGCCCTCGAGCGGTCGCCGGCTCGGTGCGGCGCCGGCGGGGCTGGCGTGTCAGTCGCGGTTGGGCTGTCTAGGCGAGCGGTGTGTTGAAGAATACAAAGCTGGCCATATAATCGTATCTTCACATGGCCACGCCCCCCCCCCCAAAAAAAACGCCTGAAATCGTAGCAAAATTGACACATTTCGTGATATAGAATATATAGAATATAATATGATATAGAATATATAGCTCCCAAGAAGTACAATAATTAAAATAAATAAATAAATAGAGAAAAATATAAGCACCTTTTACTAAGGAAAGTTTGTCTTAAATCATCTACCAATGCATAAGCAAGCGAAATCCGATGAGTTTTCAGAATTGTGACACTTTTTGGAATTGCCCCCCCCCCCCAACCACCGTTCTGGATCCGCCAATGGCTGCAATATACGACAGTCGACACAAACGACGGTTGCAACTTGCACGCATAGTTTGACTATACTATATCAAATGACTATACTATGGCGGACCTCTATAGTTTGACATAGGTTGACGGAGATTGCGTGTGGGGGTAATGAGTTAGGAGAATAAATGTTGTTATTTCACGGAAGTGAGCTAAAATGCGATAAACCGTCAGTTTTCGGAGGAAAATGACGATGACTGATCATCTTTGCTATTGTCGTAAGAGGAATGGTTACTCTAACATCACCAGGAGCCAATGTTTTGGCAATTGGAAGATCTTAGACAGCGCGCATTATTGTATCCTGAAATATCGGAACGGGGCAATTTGGACCACTGGTGTTCCTCATCACTCAATTAGTAAATACACCTGTTTGAAGCCATTACCCTCTTCTTTGTGCTAAAAAACACGCAAGTATATGCAAGATTTGTCGCAGGATTACGCATTCTTGACCGATGACCAAAATGTTCAAATGTTCCCTATTCCTTGCTATGTCCCATCTCAAAGTGTCCAATGTGCACAAGATCAAGATATTTTGCACAAAATATGGTTTGGGTACTGGCTTGCTCTTACATGTTGTCATTCGTATGTGTGGAGTGTGGACCGTGATTAAAATAATAAATTTGGGACCTAGACGCAGGTCCCAAATTTATTATGGACCTGGGCGCAGTACCATTCGGATCAGGGTTGTCCAAATCAGGGGCGTCGCCACAAAACTTTGAGTCAGGGGGCCAGCCAGGTGTTTGGCACCCCCACTCCCATAGGGATAATGTTAAAATCCTGCGAATCTGAAGGGGGAGGGGAATCCGGCCGGAGCGATGTCCATGCCCGGACCATGCCCGGTCAAATTCATAATATTGAGGCCCACGCCCGGTCCGGCCCGTTCAGATTAAGCATATGATTATTTTCACAAAATGTGCAATCATTATCCTAGCATATTTGCTCGTATAATATAAATGTGAAACAATGAACCAACTATGCTAACCAAAAAACGAAAAGCCACAGCCACAGCAACAGTGTGTTGCTGTGGAAGTGAACTGATGGTTCAAATATTGTTAAGCTCTGACCTGAGCTTGCGCGCATTACTTCAACATTATCAGCCCAGGCCCGTCCAGAGCCCGGTGATTTCCTTAAAGTTGAGGCCCGGCCCATGGCCCATAGGGCCAGCCCGGCCCGTGGCGAACTCTGCTCCCCAGCCTCCCTCCGCCCCGGTGGTGACGCCCATGCGGCCAAATTACCCCTCGATTTTCCTGATCGTGAGTTTTGACATGACCTCATTCTAAAACCATTGGACAAGAGCCATGAAATATGAAACGAAAAAGTGTTAGCGTAGGAAGAAAAAAAAGGTGTGGAGATGCATCTGTCCAAACTCAATAGAGGATACGTATAAAAATGACTCAGCATAGGTCATAGGCGACGGAACGGGCGGGGGGGGCATCGTGCCCCCCCCCCCCCCCTCCCTTGAATTTGCAAGCGGGGCACCAATATCAAAGCACCCCCTTTAATTTGGTATGGCTAAGATAATTATGATAGATCTTGACATAAAACTTACAATACTTTATGCTACATCAATTCTACATCTTCTAAAAAAAAATCAATGAAATTGATTCAGTACTTTAGGAGATAATGTCGTTTTAATGACGTCATGTCCCGCAATTTTTTGGTGGAAAACGATACATGTTTAAAAAAGGAGAAAATTGAGGTTTGATTTATAAAAAAAGAACGTCAGAAGAAAGAAAATTACATTCTCAATAAAATTACTATCTCGGATTTGTTATAAAAAAAAATCTTTAAAAAAATCCGGAAATTTCTCCCCAAAAATCAAAATATTGAAGATGTTACAAAAAAAACGGAATATACATTAAAGAAACACATATGGAAGATATCCAAACCAAATATCAAACCAATTATCTTTATTTTTGACTGACCTTATCCCGTCCCGTGCCGGTGGGGTCATTTAGACTTTGAGTCAGGGGGCCAGCCCCCCCCCCCCCCCCCCCCCCCCCCGCTTAAGGTTTCTCAAGGATAGCGGAAAACGGCGGCGCTGTGTGCCGCCGTTCTTTGCTCAGGTGTTTGGGCATCAATTACCCACATTAGCCGTTTTCACGAAGGAATATTGCGCTGAAAGATTCTGAAAAGTTTCTGAAAAGTTTTAACAAGTTTTGGTATAGAAGTCTTAGTTCGACGATCCATTCCTTAACTACACAACTTTTACATGCGATTTTTGGCTTGAAATGTCCCTCAGAATTGTGTAATATGTTGGTAAGAATATAATATGTTGACAAAATTGCGGTTGGGTGGTAATTAGCAAGATAAGTATTGATAGGTCAGTTGTGATCTCCACCGACTGAAACTTGTCAAAACTTCAGAACGATTCAGAACATTATGTGACGTGTGACGCAATTGGACGCAATGGGCTCGCCCAATCCGGCCCAATCCGGCGGCCGGCCTGTGCGGCTTGGCTTTGCCCATTGCGTGCGGTACGCGGGTCGGAAGCGGCGGCGAATCTATGCTGGCACATCACTGCGCAAGCGCAGACAGGCCTGTGATCCATGACGCTGCCAGATTTAGTAACTAGTATGACGGTATGCTACACTAAACGAATGGACTCTAGACGCATATGTTCTTTAAAAACGGCCAATGTTGTATCATAAACTTGTTATGAGCTCAATACATGTTTCCATAACTATTGAATAGTGATAATAGGTATCGCCTAAATCAGTAATGTATTTCTTGGAATGTATAGTATACTAAGACTTCTATACCAAAACTTCTCAGAAACTTTTCAGAAACATTCCAGAAACTTTTCAGCGCAATAATCCTTCGTGAAAACGGCTATTGTGTGAAATTCTTGACCTCGAGTCATCTCAGGTCATGTCACTAGACCAGGTCACGTGACCCCCCCCCCCCCCCCCCCCCCCCCCCTCCAAAAAAGTTTGCGGTCGTACCACAGCCATAGTTTTTGACCGATCGGTTTCAAACTTACAGAATTTCATAAGGTCATAGGTACCTACAATTATTTTACCTCGGATGTTTTATATCAGCGATCTAAGGTCGGGTCAATTTCGTGACCTCCCCATTATACGTCAATGGGGAAATATTCAAATGCTTCCTATTCCGAGGATATGTATGATATTAGTAAAATTCCTTCTGGATTATGTTATCATAGGCCATTCTTGATGATCAAGGTGCAATTCGTGTTCAGTGACCCCTACAGGATCAGCTGAGGTCATCCGAGGCCACCAATACTTCTTTGTCAATAACTCTCGACTGAATAAAGATAGAGAAGTGAAACTGGCACCAATGTGTGTGTCTCGTCGAGAAACGTCTTACAATATGCAACATGACCTACTTGGGCCTTCACTTGACCTTGACCTGAGGTCAAATTTCTCAGTTGACCTAACCTGGTTAAAATAAATATGATTCGAAGTGTCTTGACGAGACAAACACGATGACGTCCAAATTATTGCTTTATCCTTATTCGGTAAAAAGTAATTTGCGAAAACTGCTTTGCCAAAAAATATAATTTGTGTTTACTTTTGATGACCTCTGGAGCCTAAACTATTAACCTGAGCTAAAATTGCAGGCCACCTTGGCGATTGCATGTTGCAAGACCTTTCGATTATTTGTTTCTATTTGTTTCTAGCTAGCATAGTTCTCGAGATATTTGGGGTTTCTGGAGCGAAGTCCTAAAACTGGGAAATCTGACCTTTGATGACCTCTGGTGACCTCAATGGCGCCGAGTACTGGCACGGCGCGGGCGCGGGCTCCCGAAGTACATATAAGTAACTCATGACATCATTTTTTAAGTTGCGTTTTTTGTTTGACTTGTTGCGACCAGACACGCGCGTAACCACCACTGGGGTCACTGGGATCAGTCCCCAGTAACATTTTCGGATTTTAACATTACGCCTATCGGCGTTGTATGGAAAGAATCGACTTCAAAGTGCCTTCGTCCCTACCTGCTTTCGGAAGGTGATTACGCATATGCGACCAGATATAGACAAATAATTGTCATCGTTGTATTTCTGAGACACTATTGGCCAAGAAACATGCCTTTTTATTTAGATTAATAAATTTCAAATTTTGATATTATGTGACCTGACCTTGACCTTATGTGAGGTTAGGTTGTGAAACCCGTAAAAATTTCGCGCCGCTTCTCGGCGCTAAATAACAAGTACCTACTATAACGGTGATGTCTGCTCTTGTCTGCTGTTGACTGGGATAGAATACGGCCGGTTTTTGGAGGTTGTAAATTGGGTATAGAATAACACTAGGGTAGGCCGAAGAATGTAGGTATGTACCTTAGAAAGCCAATCGTTTGGCTTTTAAACACAATCTTTTCATTTTGAGAGGTCAATAACCAAAAAAATGCAAATAACAATCCGCATCAAAAATGCTGCAAAGGCCAAAATACACGCACAAAATGGGGGTACATTTTTTCGTCATTTCAGCCGACCCCCACTCAAAAAAAATCGGCGACGCCTCTGCCTCTGGAGCTTAAACTATTGACTGTATATAAAATTTGAGGACACCTAAGCGATATAATTTTTCAAGAGCTTTCGATTGCGTTGCTCCGTTTGTTCCAAGCTATCATAGTTTCCGATATATTTGGGGTGTTTCTGGAGCGAAGTCCTAAACTTGGAAAATTTTACCTTTGATGACCTCTAATGACCTCAATATTGACCTGAGCGAAAATGTCACAAGCGTAGGAACAAGGGGGCCGAGAGGTCATGGCCGTCCCACTTTTCGCCTATTTTTTGCTAACACTATTTGGCTATTTTATCCAGATGTACCCAAAAAACATTTGTTTTCTTCGAAAGCAATATATTTGGATCACATGGACCCGCATTTTCAGTAGGCATAGATGGCAAAAGTGGCGCAAAATTCGCAAATGCCGCATGTTGTTATGATATTGTGTGCTTCGTGGAAGCAGTCTCGCACAGTGGTAAGACATTTGCTTTCTGTGCCGGGGACCGGGATTCAAATCCCTCGGCGGGCCTCTGAAAAATTCGTCCCGGCCCCCATATCCCTCGGAACAGGTTGAGAGTTTCGGTTAGCGCTTTGGTAGCAGTAGGATATGGTGCTTGGTCCACTACATTGTGTGCTTCGAAAGAAGAATAGAAGTGAGCTGTAAAAAGCTAGGAACTTGATTAAAATACATTTTTATCAAATTAGTAAGTACAAATGTAATGATTATCTCAGCATTGCTTACACAACTAGGATAATATTGTCAATAGCGAAGGGTTCGCTCGCTGGTCTAGTAACGCTGCTTGTATCGCATGCTTACATATGAAGCTTCTCGACACGGCGCTACGTTTTTTGACACAACGCTGAATGACAGGACAAAACATATAATATATTCAGCAGGAGAGTCCTTACAACCAAAGTATGCAGTAAGTGATTTCTCGACATGGCCTTAATAACTTCTATCTCAGCGCTAAAAATCCCATTATGAAAGTGACTGGTTTCCTTTAACCCTATTCCCTGCGGGGGGACAGATTCTGCCCCCCCCCCCCGGTATTTTTTTCACTTGCCGCTTCTAAACCGTTAGGCGTAGCGTCCTGAAACTTTATGACTTTTCCCAAAATTGTATGGCCCGTATTCTGTCAAAATTTTGACAAAATCGGTCCAGCATAGGCGGTTCCAGGCTCCTGTTTTGGGGAGGGTGTTACGAATGCGGTTTTGCGGCGCATACTTCTTTCGTGGTTTGCAGTGCCATAAATGCGTCATAAACAATTCCAATGCAATATGCATCATAGATACTGGGATTGTACATATTTTTGGGGCAGAGGCGCACTCAGGATAAAGAAAAATGGGAGGCGATACCCACCTTCAAATTAGGTCCAACTTAAAATTAGTAAGATTTTAAAAGCGTTACGCGCATGGTGCCCCCCCCCCCATGTTTTTTTCCTGGATCTGCCTATGCGCAATATATCAAATTTAACCAATTACAGCATATAATGCCCACATGTGACGTTCATGACGTCCCAAACAATCACAAACAGCACATAATTTTTTCAGAAAATCCCCCCCCCATTTTACATTTCCTGAATACGCCTATGATTTTGTTTTGGTCTTTTTATATAATAAATACCAGTACATTTGAAGCTCAAAAACGTTTGGGGCATGACAGTCGGTCGAACCACATGGCTGCAATGACCTTTCAAAAAACACCCAAAATGTTCGGATTTTTTGCCCCCTGGCCCCCCATTTTTGAACAAAACAGAAATGTCGGCGTCCAAAAAGAGAGATCTTGTCATGACGCATCGAATGGAGCTTTCCCCATCGAAATCGACCGAGCGGTTCTCAAGATCTCTGGGGGGGCAGAATCTGCCCCCCCCCCCCGCAGGTTAACGTAATTCTGGCCGCCCGCAGGGAATAGGGTTAAACACCGTATTGACACCCCTGCAAAAGGTCACGTCCAAGATCCACCCTCCCTCGCTCGAAAGGTTCGATGTCATGGTGTGTCCCTACAAGTTTTGAAACCGTGGCAACGCCACTGTGGACGATTACCTGCGTATGTACCCGAAAAGTGTGTCATGTTGTGCCACGTTTCTCCCTTATTCTACCGCGGCGCAATGGTTCGAAGAGGCCGAAATACCTAATAAAATAAAATCATACAAATATGAAATAATGATCAACGGACCAACTGCTGTTGCTGTTGAATATCACGAGCTGCGTGCGACTGTGAAATGAAGCATGCGCATCACAACATATGTAATGTTTATTATTGTTAATATTGTGCAATGTGGACGTGACGCGTTGTGAACGCTTGGTAGGGTATAGCTGGAGCCCTGCAGCACTACCCACAACATATTAGTTAGCGTTTTAAACTTCAGATCATGGTGCATAGTGAAACTGATTGAAAGTCGCAAAAAAATAGCATTAGGGTTCTATCATTCACTTAACAAAAACGATGTCCTGTTGGATGTTATTGCGACATATTTTGGGAAACAAACTTGAAATAAGTCTGTCATGTCTTTTCTATCATGCTACCATCTGTGTGAAGGTACCGTATAGGTCAGCACACCGACCACATGTCTGTAGCGAACCAGCTCATCATTTGGTAGGCCAATTTCTGTTTAAATTTATGGCACTGGGCCATGTAACCGTTACCTAATACCTATCACCTGCACTTATAATTTCCCTCTTGTTCTTTATGAGCCTGATTTTCGCGAGACCTTTTCCAGGGAGCTGAGCTGTGACGTTAGTTCAATGGGACGGGAGCGCTATCGTTTGTCCCAGCCACTCCCAGAATCCCGCTGTTGTCGGCAACTTATCTAGTTATCATATGCTGACGAGTAAATAGCGCCAGGATTAGGCGTCGTAAACTTTTAAGCTTGCTATAACGCGCGCCTAAGTCGTTCGTGGATGCAGACTCAGCTGTTGGCCGTGTTCGCGAGCTGACGGAGCGGTTAGAACGGGTTTCCGCGAAGCATCTTGGGTGTAAATGAGGATTTATTTCCTGCAGGCGTTTATAGTGTGCTATTTTGTTATTTGAAAAGCATCGCAGAAATATTTATCTACCTGCCAAAATCAGTTAGCCAGACGGCAATTGCTCGGCGACGGGTGTTGACAGGAGCGACGCCACCGGTGAAATAAAGGACCTCGTCTGGTAACGTCAAGATTCGAAGTCGTTTGTATAAGAAAACGATATAAGAGTAATGTTTGACTCATATCAATTCGAGGGAACGTGTCACCTCCACAGTTACACAATACATATATCCAATTGAACACCAGCAGCCGCATTGCCTGCTTTCTGCTCCTTCTTTCCTTCTGTATATTGCTTTTTCTTTCACACAAAAAGTTCACGTGACTTCCAGATAAATAATCGCATGTGTCGTCAGCCTTTCGCAATGCTCTATATCTACAGGTCATCACCGGATATGCGCTTATATGAACGAATGCAGCTAGAATCGGATTGCAATGCAGATAGCGAGATTTGTGAGACAAGAGCGTTGTTTCTGACGGGCACGCCTGCGGCCGAGCGCGGCGCGGATTGGGGATGTCAGAGTGATTAGTGTACGAGGGTGGACCAGCGCTTGTGTGGCCGACAGCCGGCATTACCGTCGCAGATGAATCAGCTGTGCGATCAGCTGCGGCTGGCACGGCGCGCCGCCGCCGAATCCAGACAGACTTACCTCGCCTGGTAACGTCTGGTAACGCCTGGTAACGCCTGGTTACAAGACCGGCAAGAGACGGTTCGGCGAGCTTAGGGCGCCGAGCGACTGACAGCATGGCAGATCAGAGCAGGTGCGGCTACAAAAAGCTGTGGAATATGCTGGTGTGGGTTCAAATTCATGGTTGTGAGTTGTTTGTGACTATTTTTTCCATAGTTTTGGTAAGATTTCTTGGCTATTTTTTTGCTCCAATGTTAATTCTTGTCATTAATTATTTATTCATTCATCTCACATTGTTTTAGTTTATAAGAACAGAAAATCGAACTGACATCTCCTTCGGAAGAACATATTTACCCTGTGGAATTACTCACCGTGCAGTGGTGAGTTCAGAAAATTATAGTGCCCGCTGGCGGGCACTAAATGATCACCGGTAAAAGACGGCGATGTCTGCTCTTGACCGGGATCAAATGACGGAGATGTCTGCTCTTGACCGGGATCAAATGACGGAGATGTCTGCCTTTGACCGGGATCAAATGACGGCGATGTCTGCTCTTGACCAGGATCAAATGACGGCGATGTCTGCTCTTGATCGGCATCAAATGACAGCGATGTCTGCTCTTGACCGGGATCAAATGACGGCGATGTCTGCTCTTGACCGGGATCAAATGACGGCGATGTTTGCTCTTGACCGGGATCAAATGACGGCGATGTCTGTTCTTGACCAGGATCAAATGATGGCGATGTCTGCTCTTGACCGGGATCAAATAACGGTGATGTCTGCTCTTGACCGGGATCAAATGACGGCGATGTCTGCTCTTGACCGGGATCAAATGACGGCGATGTCTGCTCTTGATCGGGATCAAATTCGGCCGGTTTATGGAGGTTGTAAATTGGGTAGAATAACGCTACGGTGGGCCGAAGAATGTATGTACCTTAGAAAGCCAATCATTTGTCTTTTAAACTAAACCGTTTCATTTTAAGAGGTCAATAACCAAAAAAATCACAAATCGAGAAGTCAGTTATCACTTATCACCACAGGTCATGTAGGAAAAATTTGATATTGATTAATCTATATGTAAAAACGCGTGATTCTATATCAGTTTGGACTCTGAAATAGTGCTTGATTTTATTTGTTTGTATCCGATCAATACAAATACAAACACAACTTAAAAATGAACTGGTGAGTTACTCTTACTTGAGGAGTCATAAAACAGTCAAAATAGTTATATGATTGTGTACGTTGGTTTGTGCATCGTCCATACTTGATTCTCCAATATCTAATCTGGTGTTGCATATTGTTAAGCGAGTTTTTGGAAATTTAATTTTAAAAAATTTGGGGTCAAAAACTTATTTTCTCGAAAATATACATTTTGAAGATATGTAGCGTGGTTATAACCATTACCTACATTTGTTATCATCTGACACTTGTCTTATATTTTCTCAAAATTTGGACTTTGTACGATCGTGAAAGTTGTACCTACTGATTTCATCAACAAATTCGTGCGTACCGACTAAATTTCCACTACATTTACTATTCCTTTTTAAAAAAATCGATGAAAATGCTTTATTTTTGCACAGAGTACGTATAATTAATGGGGGACAAAGTACACAAAGTTTCACGTTGAAGGCGTTATTGGTTTTGGGCTATTGCGAATGTTCGTCAGGGGGCAATATTTACCCCCCCCCCCCCCTCCCAGTCAAGGACGTGTTACTGACTGGGGGACTCGAAATGGTATTATTACCTCTGCACTTGCATTAGCCGACCACCAGGGAAACGATCTCACTTGCTATGATCTTCCAAAGCAGCGTATTACCCACTACACTGAGCAGCACAGTCCGCGTCACCGCGTCCCTCTGCGTCACCGCGTCACCGCGTCACTGCGTCACCGAGTGACGCCGTGTGTGTGCAGTTTCGCCCACGCATGAGCGATCTCCTCCGGAGCCGTGCCTCGCTGTCAGTGGTGCCCTCTGTCCGGCCGGTGGAGCCCAGGAGCGGAGCCGCTCGGCGGCTGGCCACAGTCGGCGGCATGGAGAGCCCGGGGTGCCGCGGGTGCCGCGCGCGGTGCCGAGGTCTGTGTCGGCCACCGCTGCTGCCGCCGCTGCTGTCGTCGCTGCTCATCACCTGGTGTGTTATCATTACAATCGCAGGTAAGTTCCGGCCGGACAGACGGCTCAAGACGCCACTGGTGGATCCAGCCTCCCAATATGGGGGGAGCTAATTCCACTGGGGGCCTTCTGGGTCCTGAGCCCCAGGGGCTTCCAAGTTCCATATGACCTAAAAGGTACCCCATTTCTTTTTCCTTTTGCGGACTTGGGTTCAGAGTTGATCACATTGTTTTGGTATTCGAATCCACGGGCCACAATAGACCTTTTAAAATCAAAAGAGTAATGCAAATTTATTTGTACTATCGTATGAACACAAAGTGACTTCTCCTGGCTAAGTAACGCTCACTACAACAACCTTCCCGCCTTGTGATGCGGAATACGACCACGCAGCAAAGCTCGATTATTTGTACTATCGTACTATCAAACGTGTTTCTATTTTTTCGCTATGCTATTCTTACGTGTAAGGACGTGTCAATTAAGTGCAAAAAATAAAATTGATGGATATTTGCCTCCAAATATCTCAATTTTTGGCATTTTACATGCTATTTTATATCAAAATAAGTTATTCGCTAATAAATTTTGACTGCATAAAGCTAGAAGGGCACAGTAAACGTAATTGTGTTGCTATCATCAAAACGCGTGCAATGCTGTGCAGCATGACCTCTTTCTTACATTTGATGACCTTGACCTAAGATCAAGGTCACGGTGCAAGGTCACCTTTCCAAATGTGACCTACTCGGCGATGTTATATATCTTTGAACTTGTCTTGAAGACAGAAATGCATTGCTATCAAAATAATTGCGCGATCGTTGATGATTATAAAGCAAACTGAGACATTTTCGGGCTTTCTTTACACCGAGAAGGAAGTTATGAAGTTGCTATTCGACATTCAAATTCAAATGAATCCAAAAGTTCACATAACGATCAAGCGTTATTTAAGCACAATCGAATTATTCCCAACAAGACAAGTTTTAGGATATATAACATAGCCACATAGGCCACAATTGGAAACCTAACTTTGAGCCTTGACATTGACCTTAGGTGAAGGTCACCAAATGTTAGAAAGAAGTCACACTGCATATCATTCAACGCGTCTTGACGAAAATAACAGAATGGTGTCCATTTTACCTTTGTATCTTTATTCAGTCAAAAGTTATTGGGGAATAACATCTTTCACAAAAATAACATAAAATGACTAAATTTAGCATATATGAAGACAAATAACCATCAATTATATGTTTATGTTTGAACGACACTGCATTACACGTAACAATTATAAAGTCAAAAATAGAAAATGCATTTGGCTTGGGTATCCAAAAACGATTCAAAATTTCAACAACAAAAATACTAACTTTGAAATTTAAGGTCAAGGTCATCAAATGTCAGAAAGAGGTCATGCTACACAGCATTCAACTCGCCTTGACAAGAACAGCAACATGATGTTTACCGTACCATTCTAGTTTTATTCAGTCAAAAGTTAATAGCGAATACAGATTTTTTTTATAAAATAGCATGTAAAATGACAAAATTTGAGATATTTGGAGGCAAATATCGCTCAATTTTATTTTTGCACTTGATTGACACGTGCTTACACGTAAGAATAGCATAGCGAAACATTAGAAACACGTTTGAGAAAAGGTATCAAAAAAGTTGTACAATTTCGAAAACGTACTAAACTTTGACATTTTTGAAAATAACAAATCTTCATCACCATGTTATAAAACAGCTCATTGTCATTCTAATGACATATAATAAATATATATATTGCTTCATAAATTCCCCGACATATGGGCTGACAAAGTGTGGCCGTATAAAAATGACCTTATAAAACCTGCACCGTGACCTTATAGAAATGTCCGAGGCAATATCTCCGGAACCACGGATTGCATTGCAATACAACTTGCTTAGCTCGCTTTGGCGCCCCAGGTTACCCAATATACCAATTTTGGTCAAAATCGGTGGCATGACGGTGTCATTTTGTACTTCGTGGAATGCCCCAGCTACAAAAAGAAGAACATTTGGATTTGTTAAACTGAACCTAATAACCCTACTTAATACTAGCAGACGTATTCCACACAACATAGGTACCTAGTCAAGGAAATTAACCCACTCGTTCCTCTGCCACCCAGCAGGCAGCAGGAGACCAAAGGCTGCGACGCTGCGTGTAAAATTATAACTTACGTTGGTTCTGAATCACTCCAAAATAGCGTCAGACGCGCCACTTTCCCTATCCCTACTGCTACCAAAATGCTACCAAATAGAGGAAACACGAACGAGGCAAAAACAAAATATTTCTTTAGCAAGGATTTTTTTTTTATTCCGCAGGCAGTACCAATTTTTCATCGCCAGTTTCAGCGGATTTGCGGGGGGGCTAATTTATATTGCCACCCCTGCCGAGCTTGGAATGGGGGGGGGATTTTTCCCTTGCCCCTCCCCCTGGATCAGCCAGTGCAAGACGCCCCCTGACGTCCCGCCGAACGGTCCCGTCTCCATGCCGCGCTCTGGCCTCTGTGACTCCCTGGCGGCGGGATCGGGGGCGGACAACTGAGTTCGGGTGGCTGTCTGGTGGCCGCCGTGGGCGGGGCATCGCTCCAGTGTGTGTGACACGGGTGGGTAGTGTTTATGTTCTCCCACCCAGAGACTGGTGCCGGCTCGGGTTTCCTGTGGTACACGCCTCGGGGTTTGCTTTACGGCCGGTGTGAGCTAATGCCGCCGTGCAAACCGACTGTGTGGGCGGTGTGGGACAAATCTCATCGTTTGCGGGATGTTTGGATTTGTGAAATTAACTACGACCGGCGTTGATTGTTATATTGTTGGCTATTTATTATTTTCCTGGATAGGTATGTATGGCTTCCACTGATTAGACTCCAATGTGTGTAATTAAATGACGATCATGATAACGTATATAATCGTGCCTTGATTCACATTGCGGTATAATTAGGTAGAACATCACGTTAAACTACTCACGATGTAGTTCTCGTAGGACATGTTTTGTGCAAAAATTGTTAAAGTTACGCGTGCAGAACATAAGAAGGGCCAAACGAAATGTCGTGATATGACTCACTGAGGCAACAATTAACTGCAGAAGCATGTGATTGCTGATCGGCGGTGCTGCGGACACTCAGACGTTGGTTGAGGTGTATGGAAAATCAGGCGTCACCACACCGAGTGCCGGCCTATGAGTGATTCAGTCCCGCCAAACGCTGATTTGCCCAATCAAGGTCGTGGCATTCTTTGTTCAGCGATATACCCTGGTACACTCAGATAACGCAGCAGCGCCGATAGCGGCCACTGAGAGAATCAGTCGATCAGACGCGCGCGCGGACCTCTGGACCCTGTTGCTGAGACGACCTCGCGTGTCGTCATGTTCTTGTATCGCTCTCGGTCAGTACAGATTCGGCGAATGTGTCTGCCTGATCTGCACTGGTCGGAAATGAAAGCGATGCAGAAGGTTTGACAACTTGTTTGTCTCAGCTCTCAATCAAACGTAAACGTTCTTTTTCTCTGTAGACCGGTTTGTGGTACTATGCTGCAGCGTGCAGGGTTGATCACTTCAGTCACGAACCGTCACGTCCAGCTAATATTGCTATTCGAAACAGTGTACAAGAAGTAGGGCAGCATGATGAAAGAAATAGGTGATTCTTATTATCGACTATGGGAAGAATGTCACAAAGTTATCAGAAATATACGGCTTCATCATGCCATGGGTCATAAAAGGCACCATACAAGTGTTTGACTATGCTACAAGATCGGCATGACAATGGCGAACAATAAGTGGGGAGGCTGATATCTCCATCGAGCACAAACATTTCTGTCTGAAATGGTGGTTCGAACAATTTCGCTTCACACAAAAAAAATCACCAAATTCGCATTTCCGAGGAACCCTTGGCCCTCTCCTCTCAGCTCCAGGTTAACTCTACTCTCCGTTCTCGGTCTACACGTCAGGACGCTGATCTGGCGCTCCCGCGCGCGAGGACAGAGGCCGGGAAGCGGCGCCCCTTTTGAGCGTTGTGCAGCAGTACAACAGGCTGCCGCCAGAGGTCCGTCTTCTGCCACTGAGAGCTTTTAAACGTGCGGTACATGACCTTTTAGTAGTATGATGTGAGCTAGTTTGTCTTTTCGAATGTGTATGCCTCAGCGAGTGACCGACTTCTGTATGCTTGTGTGTGTGTTTTGTGTTTATTGTGTATGCTGTGTATGCTGTGTGTGCTTGTGCGTACATGCGTGTGCGTGTGCGTGTGCGTGTGCGTGTGCGTGTGCGTGTGCGTGTGCGTGTGCGAGTGCGTGAGCGTGTGCGTGTGCGTGTGCGTGTGCGTGTGCGTGTGCGTGTGCGTGTGCGAGTGCGTGTGCGTGTGCGTGTGCGTGTGCGTGTGCGTGTGCGTGTGCGTGTGCGTGTGCGTGTGTGTGTGCGTGTGCGTGTGTGTGTGTGCGTGTGCGTGTGCGTGTGCGTGTGCGTGTGCGTGTGCGTGTGCGTGTGCGTGTGCGTGTGTGTGTGCGTGTGCGTGTGCGTGTGCGTGTACGTGTGCGTGTGTGAGTGTGGGGATTTGTTTCTGCTTTTATTGTATCTGACTTATTGTGTGCAATGTTCTGAGTGTCATTTTTAACATGTCTAGACTTCTCTTAAATCATGACACTTAAATCATGACACGACACTCGGAATAGCCTTTTTAACATTGGAGAGTGTTTTAATTGTCAAACACAAATACAAATACTAATACAAATACAGTTGTGCTGTACTTCATGACAACGTAAGTTTGTAAACGTGTTGAGAACAATCCTGTCTTGGCGGACGAAAGGTTTAAGCAGCGCTATTCATCTGTAGTTTCAGTCAGTGGTGTCAGACTGTGGTCTAAAGGAATGCTATATGTCCTATAGTCTTCCCTACCTACCGGTGCTGAACATAAAGCAGCTCGGAGCTCAATGGTTCAAGTTAGGTGATCCATTGAAGTTCCTTGACTCATGCAGTGAACGGGCTATTTTGTGTTTGTCTTTTTAAATCAGGATATTTTTTACGTGGCTGAATCGGAATCAAATGGTTTGTTTGATATGCCGTCAGTTGCCGAGGCCTTCTTTCGAAGACACATTCGGAAATGGCAATTCAGTCATGGTCGGTCAATGTCACATATGCATGTCAAGTCAACAATCAAATGAGTCACATTGCTTGAATAACAAGGAAGAATTCGCTTGCATTGAATAGTGCTGTATAGGCTCTAGCAGCATACTAATGGTACCTAATGTCCGTCTACTAATCCTGATAACGATATGTGAACGGAAGAATGAACAATGAACGATGAGCAGATGAACAATGACCGATGAGCAAATGAACAGTGAACGATGAACAATGAACGATGAGCAGATGAACAATGAACGATGAGCAGATGAACAATGAACGATGAGCAGATGAACAATGAACGATGAGCAGATGAACAGTGAACGATGAACAGATGAACAATGAACGATGAGCAGATGAACAATGAACGATGAGCAGATGAACAATGAAGGATGAGCAGATTTGTCAATTGCTAACGACGCTGCTTTCTTGAAAATTAATTTTCATGGGAAGTTGGAATACAAATGCGTTGTAAAAAATACTTCTGCATGCTTATTGTTTGCAACGAATCTTATAATGTAACACAAACAAAAACAGAAGCTTTTGGATTACATTCAATTATAACTATTGAACATCACAACTAGTACCGTGACTATGTTTACTACTGACCAGAGTATGAAATGGATTGGTGATTGCGATCCAATCCAATCCAAATCCATGAAGTCATAATCCAGATGCAATCCAAATCCATGGCGTGTCTGCAAAGCTCATCCGATCCAAGCCAGTCCATTCTGGTTTGCAGAGAATTGCTGAATTTTACCTAAATAACAGTTTTTTAAGAAGTTGTTTTGTTAGAAATATACTCTTCGCAAAATAATCAATCATCATGAAGAATCACCTATAGTTAACCTCTTAGATCAGGGACGTATTTAGAAATCCGTGAAGGGGGGACCAAGCCCTCGAGGGCGCCAAACCCCACATTAGGGCGCCTCATTTTGTGTCAAAAAGTACCCCATCTTTTTTATCCGCAGATTTGGGCCGGTCACCTTATTTTGGTATTCGAACTTAAGAAATTCACTTTTCAAATTCGCAAAAATATATTTTGTTCAATTTTTCCGAAAAAAGTTTATTTTTATTTTGGGGGTCAAAAATCCCAAATTTGGAAAAACCGAGATAGCCATTTTGAAGAAGAAAAATGTAATTTTCTGTCTTTTGACGTTTTTATTTGCAATTTGCTTTAAAACTATATTGTCTACGATTTTTCCAACGTTTATCGGTTTTCCACCAAAAATGGCATGACATGACGTCATTAAAACGTCATTATCTCCCAAAACACTTTATCAATGTCATTTAAATTTGGTAAGTAGACGTCGAATTGATGCAGCATATGGTACTGAACGTTTCACGTTCATATCTATCATGGTGTTCAAGTTATTGAGACAATCCGGGAGGGGGGTGGCAGCCCCCCCCCCCCCCCCCCCACACACACACACACACACACACACACAGCGGGGCGCGGGTTGCAGGGAAAGCATACTTGTATTGAATGCCCCCCACCAAGATTCCTGTAAGGAGGGGGATTTGCCCCTGGATTTGCCCCTGGTGAGGAGGGGGATTTGCCCTACTACGCGGGCCAGAGGCGCTCTGTTGGGCCTGAGAGCGGCATCTGGCCTGAGGGCGGCACCTGGTCGGATGGTGACATCTAGTCTGAGGGCGACAGCTGACACCTTGTCCGAGGGTAACATCTAGTTTGAAGGCGGCAACTGGCCTGAAGGCAGAATCTAGTCTGAGGGTGGCACCTGACCTGAGGGCGGCACCTGGTCTGAGGGCGGTACCTGGGCTGAAGGCGGTACCTGGGCTGAAGGCGGAACCTGAATTTCCCCCCCCCCCCCATCACATACACTCAAAGTTTTGTGGCGACGCCACTGCCTCCAAAGGCACCCTCCGATACACCTCCGAAGGCGCCCTCCCACATACCCCCGAAGACACCCCTCCGATACATGTCCGAGGGCGCCCTCTCACATACCTCCAAAGGCGCACTCCGATGCACCTCTGAAGGCGCCATCTCACATAGCTCCAAAGGCGACCTCCGATTCACCTTTGAAAGCACCCTCCCACATGCCTCCAAGGGTGCCCTCCGATACACATCTGAATGAGCCATCCCAGATGCCTCCAAAGGGGCCCTCCGATACACCTCTGAAGGCGCCCTCTTACATACCTCTGAAGGCGCCCTCCGATACATCTCCGAGGTCGCCCTCCCAAATAGCCCCAGAGGCGCCCTCTGTGAGACCAGAGGCGCCCGGCCTCGCATTCAGCGAAGGGCGCCTTTGTATGTATAGAGGGAGGGAGGTTCGCCCTCGGTCCCGGGATAGATGCATCTGTGGGTGCTTTTGGACTATGTGGGAGGGCGCCTTCAGAGGTGTATTGGTGGGCGACTTTGGAAGTATGTGGAACGGCGCCTTCAGAGGTGTACCGGAGGGCGCCTTCGAAAATGTATTGGAGGACGCCTCCGAAAGTGAATTCGAGGGCGCCTTTGAAGGTATGTGGGAGAGCGCCATCGGAGATGTATCGGAGGGCGCCTTTGGAGCCTGTAGGTATGTGTGAGGGCGCCTTCAAAGTTCAAAGGTGCATCGGTGGGCGCCTTTGGTGGTATGTAGGAGGGCGCCTTCAGATATGTATCGTATCGGAGGGCACCTTTGGAGGTATATGGGAGGGCGCCTTTGGAGGTATGTTTGAGGGCGACTTCAGAGGTGTAGGTGTATCAAAGGGCGCCTTTGAAGGCATGTAGGAAGGCGTTTACAGAGGTGTATTGGAGGTCGCCTTCGAAGCTATGTGGGAGGGCACCTTCATATGTGTATCGGAGGGCGCCTCTGGAGGTATTTGGAAGGGCGCTTTAAAGGAATGTGGGAGGGCGCCTTTGAAAGTATGTGGGAGGGCGCCTTTAGAGGTATGTGGGAGGGCGCCTTCAGGGATGTATCGGAGCGCGCCTTACATTCGGTGGAACGCGCCTCATATTCACCCGGAGCGCGCCTCACATTCAGCGAAGGGCGCCTTCGGGGCCCTTCGCTGAATGTGAGACACATTTCATGAACCGAAGGCGCCTTCGGTGCATGAGGGCGCCTTCGGTGCGTGAGGGCGCCTTCGGCGCCCAAGGGGGGGGGGGGGGGGCATGGTGCAGTGACCCCCTCCCCCCGCCCCCTAAATACACCCTTGTCTTAAATCGAATGGTTGTTGAATATTCAACATATAAGAATGAATACAATCCAATCCAAATACATTGAAAGTAAAAATTTCTGATCCAATAAAATCCAAATCCAATTGTATTGGACTGGATCACAAATCCATTGGATTAATCCAATTTATTTCATACTCTACTACTGACAATAAAACCCCATCATGATAGGAAATCCTTTCCGCATATTTTACATTACCGATCTATACTCGGGATACCTATACCCTATTCCTGTCAGAGAGAGCGTAGGGATATTTTATGCATGCTATTTGTATATTGTGTTGTTCTCACAATGTTTAGAAAGTTTAAGGGTAAATAATAGCCGTTTTCACGAAAGATTATTGTGCGAAACTTTTTAAAACTTTGTAAAATGTTTTGAAAAGTTTCGACGATCCATTCCATAACTACACAACTTGACATGCGATTTTTGGCTAGAAATGTCCCTCAGAATTTTGTAATATGTTGGTAAGAATATAATATGTTTACAAAACTGCGGTTTGGGGGTAATTAGCAAGATAAGTATTGATAGGTCAGTTGCGATGCGATCTCCACCGATTAAAACTTTTCACAACTTTTCAGAATTATTCAGAAAGATTATGTGACGTGTCTGACACTATTGGACGCTATAGTCTCGCTCCCGCAGCCCGATCCGGCGGCCGGGCTGTGCGGCTTGGCTTTGTCCATGTGCGTGCGGTACGTGGGTCGGAAGCGGCGACGAATCGATGCTGGCACATCACTGCGCATGCGCAGACCGACCTGTGATCCATGACGCTGCCAGATGTAGTAACTAGTATGACGCCTGACGGTATGTTAAACTAAACGAATGAACTCTAGACGCATATTTTGTTTTAAAACGGCCAATTTTGTATCTCTAACCGAAGTTATTTACATTTGAAAACGCTTAAGCGTTCCACGCTGAAAACAACGTTATCGGAAAGTACTTGACACATGTTTTGGTACTTAAATGCTTTTCCTGCTCATTATTAATTTATATTTGAATATAATTCCTCAATAACTTCAAAATGTACCTTGTCTAACGTTACTGTGGATTTGGATTAGCTCAAACATCTTTTTTCAATTAATAAAAAGTGTTTGAAAATTGCTCTTCACTTTGGTCGCCCATACCCTTGGTATTTCGTACAAACAATATATTGTTCGACGTCTCCCATTTTTCGCAGTCGCAGTGCATGCAGTTGGTTTGTAGCATTTGAAAATAGCAACGCCAAAAATGTAAACAGCACGTAATTATTTGCTAACATTGGCATAATTGAGCTTAAATGTCATTTAATCACTCAATTTTAAGCGTAAGAAAATTGCTCTTCACTTTGGTCGCCCATACACATGGTATTTCTTAGATACCATCTAACTTATTGTCACTGTTGAAAAACGTTGAAAAAATGAAACAAAAGCACTATGATATGTCGCGCTCCCAATAGTGGAGGGATAACACCAATCATGAACTCCCAAAGAAGTATATGTACATGTTTTTTTTTTCAAATACAATTTCTGAAAATTTGTTTTTCGAAATAAAAAAGTTGTTACTTCACTTTTACATTGAGACTCGATCAATTTAATACCATACATGTTGCATAAGATAAGGCAGAAAAATAAATCAAAAGGCCAATACTTCCCTTTAAATAAGACATATTGCAGATAAAATATTACATGCTGGCATCTCAGATATGTTCTGTTTGCATGTTGAACTTATGACATGAACGTTTTATTAATAAGATGAGGTGTAAAACCTGGTCTGTGTAAGTCAGAACCGCCATTTATGTCTTATATGTGCTGAATGTATGGACTGAGACACGTGTGGGACGTGAGCAGTACGAGTTGATACCTACAACAAAAAGCCGTTACTCAATGTGTGATCTGGGCAATACACTTAACATTGCGAACCCACAGTCTTATGATCCACTTAACAATGCACATAATAAGAACAAAGAACTCGTGCGTGGAGCTCCGTAAACAAAGTAAATAATTTAGGTACCCCCACACACATATTTTACCATTTGTTCCTATGTATATCCCTGTCTCGTGGGCGACTGGCAGCGGCTCATCTCAACAACTCCGCCGCAATATACGGATTAGTTTAATAGTCATCCGGAGAGTTAAACCGTGCCGTCGTGGCGCGGCGTGGCGTCGTGAAGTTCTGTAAAGCACCGGACCCGTGCCTCGGTCACGGGTGTGGCGCCCCGGGGCAGGCCGGCCAGCCTGCAGTGTCCGGTTTAGAAGAGCTCGCTCATGGCGCGTGGCAGCTCGTGGCCGGTACGACTGAGACGCTCGGCGGAGAAAAATCGACAGGAACCTGCTACACAAGGGTGGGAACTTCGTTGATGTTGTGCTAGCAAACCAAACACAAGATATATTTTATTTTGCAGGCCACCAGCCATGTTTTCCTCTAAAGCTTATCATTTAAAAATACCTGATTAATGTTATTTCGCATGGCATTAATTCACAAGTTTCCGCTATCTTTTAACCAGTTGTAGTCACATTTTTCGCCTCCGTAGGCGGCAAGGCGTTGGAATGTCAGACTGTTCTCGGCCGAGCCGGCGGGGCGCGGCGAGTTGTGCTGATTCCCGGCGTCACAAGCGCCGCCTCGGTTCCGGATCGAGGCACGTGCTCGGCGGTGACGCGTCGACTGCCCGTCGAGGCTGGGCGAGGCGAACGAGACAGCATGTGTTATGGGTCACTGCCCGGAGGCAGTCAGCTAAAGGAGGGTCCCCGTCTCGGCCCCGAGTGGGAGATTCTGCGAAAGTAGTTCATGTGAAACGTGTTCTGTTTTGTATATATATATATATATATATATATATATATATATATATATATATATATATATATATATATATATATATATATATATATATATATATATATGTATATATATATATATATATATATATATATATATATATATATATATATATATATATATATATATATATATATATATATATATATATATATATATATATATATATATATATATATATATATATATATATATATATATATATATATATATATATATATATATATATATATATATATATATATATATATGTATGTATGTATGTATG
>JAXIVJ010015770.1:0-10000 GCA_036785665.1 Chirona hameri
GCAATATCAATCAGCTGCTAATTTTACATACGTTTTTTAGTATTCCTAAAAGGCAGGGTATTAACCCTCGCCCTACGGGGGGCCAGACAGGCCCCCCTGAGGTTTATATTGAATAACTTTTTACACATGCAATGCATCTTGCTGAAATTTTTGGCAGTTGAGTTTACAACAATTAGACGTAGGCTGTAGAACTTTAATTGAAATTGGTTGAGCACTTTGGGAGATAATCATGTTTTGATGACGTCATGTTGGTAAAAAAATGAGAAATATTTGCAAAATCGTAGAAAACAGAGTTTTGAAACAAATTCCAAACGCAATTCACCAAAGATACAAAATGGCATTCTCTTTAAAATGGCGATCTCGGATTTGAACAAATTTGGGTTTTTGCCTCCTATTTTTTTTTTAATCCCCACAAAATCAAAATTTTCAAAGATATTAGAAAAACTGGAATATATGTGAGAGTACTGAGTATGGAAAATACCCATACCAAATTTCAAAGCAATATCTTCATTTTTGACTGAGTGATGGCTCTCTAAGTGTAAGAAACTGACGTCATCGTCACCTTTCGTTGTCATCTGTTAAAATAACGTTTTTTGACTTTTTTTTGACAAGATACGAACAAATAATTACCTTTGTTTGTATATCTGAGCCAAAACTGGTCTAGGAACATGCCTTTTTATTTACATTTATCAATGTCTAATTTTGATGTTTTCTGCAGAGCAAAATCTCTGTTCTGGACGTGGTAAATCCGAGGTCATTCACTTGCCCTAGAAGGTCACCCGTTGACCTGAAACCTAAAAATCGCATACTGTTAGATTCCTCCCACGACAGGCAACATGCTGGTTCTTACTGCATTGCTCTAAGTTGCTTGGTTTGGAAGTTAACAGGGGGCCCTGCCAGCCCCTTCGTAGGGCGAAGGTGAAAAAGCTCCCGTAGGGCGAGGGTTAATCCATCACCGAAATGACCACTTTCTCATTGACTTCCATGTTAAAGCATCACCATTTATTTCTCAAGCTTTTATCCTAACTTAACCTAACCTCACCTCACCTCACCTCACCTCACCTCACCTCACCTCACCTCACCTCACCTCACCTCACCTCACCTCACCTCACATCACCTCACCTCACCTAACCCTTGGAGCCAGTTTACATATTTTTAAAGAAGTCCATCGGCCGAAGCCCAAAATCCTCAATATGTTGTGACGTTTTGGTGATTTTAAGTAATTTACGGTGATAAAGTTAGTCATTTCGGTGATGGGATTAATTTATTGCTTTACTAAAATAATGCTGTTTGGTTCTCGCCTAATGTGTTTGCCTTGTGCATGGGTGGAGAATCCTATAGGGCAGCCCCGGCTGCGGCCGGGGCAACTTCAAAGTTGCCCCGGCGGGGCCGGGGCAGTCACTTTTGAGAGACCTTTTTTTGCAAGACCTTAGTTATTATTTAAAAAGAATGCAGAAACGCAAATATAATCCCAGCATAAAAATGCATACTTGGTACGACTATCTGTGAAAAATATGGGTAAAATTGCGCTTTCGGTGCGCTTTCGAAATGGAGGGGGGGGGGGGGGGGGTAGTCAAGGGAGGCTGAGCCTTGCCAATTTTGTCTCAGTGAACACCTCGGGCAGGTAGAAAACTTATATGTTCGGGGGAGGCACAGTTGGGGTCGTTATCTCCGGTCTAAAGGAGGCATATTGTCCGATCTAAAGGGGTGCCGCCGGCACTCACGACTCAAGGGGCGCCACCTACACTCGAGAGTGGCACCTTCGGTGTCCAGACGCCCAGGAGAGGCGCCCTCAATCGTGATTCCCCCGCATGTCCATGAAGTTAGCGACGGATTCGGATTCGAATTCAGCGTCGAGTAGCGATTCGCTTCAAAATGTGGTGACAGGTCAATTGGGGCACGCTGATCACGAAAATGGCATTCATTTTGACATTCACGGTAATTTTAACCGAAGTTATTGTCCGATCGCCAAAATAATGGTCTCATTCGATTCCTCGGGTCAGTATATAGCCGTAGCCTTCGCAACCTCACTCGTAGCAAATGACATTGGCCCTCAATTTCAAGATCAATGGCGATTGGATGATAACTTCGGGACGTTTTGAGTCCTTTGACCTTGAAATTGAGGGTCAAGGTCATTTTCCACGAGTGAGGTTGCAAAGGTTACGGCAGATACTGACCCGAGGAATCGAATGAGACCATTATTTTGGCAATCGGCTTCTAACTTCGGGTCGTTTTGAGCCGCCCTGTCCTATGACCTTGGAAATGAGGGTCCATGTCATTTGCCACGAGTGAGTTTGCGAAGGTTGTGGCTAGATATTAACCAGAGGATTCGAATGAGACCATTATTTTGTCAATTAGACAATAACATCGGGTCGATATTAACCCGAGGAATCGAATGAGACCATGATTTTGGCGATCGGACAATAACTTCGGGTTATTTGTCCTTTGACCTTTAAAATGAGGGTCAATGTCATTTGCCTCCAGTGAGGTTTCGAAAGCTGCGCCTAGATATTGACCCGAGGAATAGAATGATACCATTATTTTGTTTTGCGATCGGACAATAACTTCGGGTCGTTTTGAGCCGAAGTCCTTTGACCTTGAAGATGATTTTGAAGATGACCTTGAATGTCAAAATGAATGCCATTTGCGTGATCAGCGTGCCCCAATTGAACTGTTGCCACATTTTGAAGCAAATCTCTACTCGACGCTGAATTCGAATACGATTCCGTCACTAACCTCACAGACATCCCCCGCCACGTGCCACCTAGGGCCCCTTGGTTGCGCCCCTGTCCTCGGCCGGGGCAACTTTGAAAACAATTATCCACCCATGGCCTTGTGAGTTGTGGGAAATATCAAATATGTTATATGTATTTGTATATCTCACTGTAATATATAAAAGGACCGGACCTGTACCATTGCCATCACCAGGAGGTGCCTTTCTTGCAAGAAATGGCTAGTTGCTGAGTCACACCATTTATGTATAACCTTAAAGGGAGTGTGTCTACTGTTTTGAACTGTCAAAATTATTTTTCCTACGATAAGTAGCTATTGTTGTGATGGTTGGATACGATGAAATTCACATCTGGAGCCCCTTTAGTTGAATTTTCACTTATATTGTTTTCGATTATTTTTCGTTTCGATATCGAAAAAACGATTCCCACTACGGTGAAGGTAATCAGAGGTAACAAATTGTTACGTGAACGACGCACCTAAGACAAGCATGATGCATGCAAGCATGATGGCCGCCCAGGCTCTGTTATTCGGCAGCTGCTATCAGCCCGCACGAGCTGTTTGTTCGAATTGCTATTGGCCGGTGATAACGATATGCTAGCAGTGTAATCGATAGTTGCAGTGCTTTTAGAAGTGGGAAGCCATCTGGAGTCTACCCGATAACTTTTTGCTCCCAAGCAAATTCCTGGAGTCTTTGAATATCTCAGCAGCTAGGGTGAATCTGGAGAAATGAAGTAATGGTTCAATTCAGAAAATTGTGTTCTATCGACCAGTGTCAATAACCCCAACTAAGCGATGTGAGTAGGCACACTCCCTTTAATAATAGCTACCATGAGGTAGTCTTTGCCTACTTTGACCCAACCATGATACTTTCAATTTTTTAAAGATTGCACACCTCACTGTTGCTAAAATACGTCAGTAATAAGGTAATACAACCTATGTTCATTCTAAGGTGTTAAACTTAAATTGTGCACATACTTCGTTTTTATCATTCATCGCTTTTACTACCCCCCCCCCCCTCGTCGCCGACTCAATTACAACCCCAACGAAAAACAAAAAGTTCCGCCTCTGCATGTACGTGTTACATGTACGTGTACGTGTACGTGTACGTGTACGTGTACGTGTACGTGTACGTGTACGTGTACGTGTACGTGTACGTGTACGTGTATGTACATGCACGTGTACGTACACGTACATACACGTACATTATACATATGTACATATGTAGATATGTACATGTGTAGATATGTACATATGTGTGCGTGTATATATATATATATATATATATATATATATATATATATATATATATATATATATATATATATATATATATCGGCGTCCCTGACTGCCCATACTGTCCCCCAGTAATATGTATAGATATGTACATATGTAGATATGTACATATGTACATATGTACATATGTACATATGTACATATGTATATATGCACCCCCCTACCCGGGCGAGGGTTAAGCCTAACAAGGCCGACTGAGGGCACCTCAGGTCAACCAAGGGCCCCGTTATGGCGACCGGGCCCCTGAGGCCGACCAGACCCCACAGGTCGATCGATGGCTCCTCAAGCCAACCAAGGGCCCCTCAGGCCGACCTTGGACCCCCCTTAGGCCGACCAGGCCATCCACAGGCCGGCCAAGGGCCGCCTAGGCCTTCCAGCCTAGGGTTCCTCAGGACGACCTAGGGTCTTCTTAGGCCGGCTGGGGCCCCTCATGTCGATATGGGACTTCTCAGACCGACCAACCTAGGGCCCCTCAAGACGACTTAGGGCCCTCTTATACTGGCGGAAGGCTCCTTAGGCCGACCGGAGGCACTCAGGTCGACTGTGAGCCCTCTTAGGTCTCAGGCCAACCAAGGTCCTCCCTTAGACTGACCGGGTCCCCACGTACCGACCGAAGGCCCTCAGGCCGACCAACCGAGTGGCCCATCAGGACGACCTAGGACCCTATTAGGCCGGCCGAAGGTTCCTTTAGGCCGACCGGGGGCTCCTCAGGCCGACCGCGGACCCTCTTAAGCCTAGCAAGGGCCCCCACAGGCCGACCGAGGCCTACCGAGGGCTCCCTCAGGCCGATTGAGGGCGCCATAGGCCAACCAAGGGCTTCTCAGACCGACCGGAGACCTCTTAGGCCGACCGGGCCCCCCACAGGCCGATCGAGGGTCTCTCAGGCCGACCGAGCCCTTCTCCCCTTAGGTCGACCAGGCCCCTACAGGCCGACTGAGGGCCCCTCAGGCCGACCAACCTAGGCCCCTCAGGACAACCTAAGGCCCTCTTAGGCCGGCCGAGGTCCCCTTAGGCCGGCTTGGCCCCTCAGGCCGAGCGGGCCCTCTTAAGCCTAGCAAGGGCTCCCTCAGGCCGGCTGAGGGCTCCTAAGGCTAACCAAGAGCCTTAGGCCGACTGGGGCCCCCTTAGGCAGACTGAGCCCCACGGGCCAACCGAGGGCCCCTCAGGCTGACCAACCTAGGGCCCCCTCAAGACTACCAAGGGTTCTCAGGTAAACTGGGGACCTCTTGGGCTGGTTGAGAGCCCCTTAGCCTGACAAGAGCCCCTCAGGCCGACCGGGGGCCATCTTAAGCCTAACAAGGGCCTCTTAGGCCGACCGAGGGCACCCCAGACCGACCAAGGGCTCCCTCGGGCAGACTAAGGGCCCCTAAGTCCGAACAAGGACTCTCTTAAGCCTGGTAAGCCGTGCCATATTGGGCCTCTCGACCGCCCGCCGCTTCCATATGGTCAGAGAGGCCGAGGGACCCCCGGGCCCCTCGGCCCAATAGGAGGGGGACGTGTCCCCTGTGCCCCCTCCCTAGCTGCGTCCCTGACTGCCCATACAATGTTTATTTCCAGCTTAATCACCAAAAAGGACAACCTACTCACCAAACTGCTGATTTGTATTACTTTGAATGTTTTTTTTTAGAAGACAAAGACAAGTCATGTCGTATAAATGGAAAATTTCCACTCGAAATTCACGTCAGAGGCCTTTCTTCTCGGAGAAGGGCAGCAGCTGTGCACCACGAAATTGAGAACGGCACCTGCTTGTGTTGCATAAACTATCATTCTTCACTCAACATAACTGCCAGGAAAGCTGCTACTTCAGGGTTAAGTGGGATGTAAAGAGAATAAATAAACGTGGTTTGCCGCCGTGCCGTGCTTTGCCAGTTATGCGCCATCAATGCTCACGTGGTTTGTTCAAAACACGTTCCATTCGAAAGGTTAAGTTTGTCTTTGTGCCCGTTTTACCCATCGGATACCGCCACTGCCAACTACTGATTTTAATGTTTTTGCTTGTAAAGTATGTTGTCCAGTTTTGACCCAATGTCGCTATGCGAAGTATCTGGCTTCCCCCAGTATTTACCTGTATGTCGCTGCAGGGGCCGTCTGTCCCCCAGTAGCCGACCTTGTGTCACTGCAGGGACCGTCTGTCCCCCAGTAACTGACCTTGTGTCGCTGCAGGGGCCGTCTGTCCCCCCAGTAGCTGACCTTGTGTCGCTGCAGGGACCGTCTGTCCCCCAGTAACTGACCTTGTGTCGCTGCAGGGGCCGTCTGTCCCCCAGTAACTGACCTTGTGTCGCTGCAGGGGCCGTCTGTCCCCCCAGTAGCTGACCTTGTGTCGCTGCAGGGACCGTCTGTCCCCCAGTAACTGACCTTGTGTCGCTGCAGGGACCGTCTTCTCCCCCAGTAACTGACCTTGTGTCGCTGCAGGGACCGTATGTCCCCCCCCCCAGTAACTGACCTTGTGTCGCTGCAGGGACCGTCTTCTCCCCCAGTAACTGACCTTGTGTCGCTGCAGGGACCGTCTGTCCCCCAGTAACTGACCTTGTGTCGCTGCAGGGACCGTATGTCCCTCCCCCCCAGTAACTGACCTTGTGTCGCTGCAGGGACCGTCTGTTCCCCCAGTAACTGACCTTGTGTCGCCGCAGGGTCCATCTGTCCCCCCAGTAACTGACCTTGTGTCGCTGCAGGGGCCGTCTGTCCCCCCAGTAACTGACCTTGTGTCGCTGCAGGGACCGTATGTCCCCCCCCCAGTAACTGACCTTGTGTCGCTGCAGGGGCCGTCTGTTCCCCAGTAACTGACCTTGTGTCGCTGCAGGGACCGTCTGTTCCCCCAGTAACTGACCTTGTCGCTGCAGGGGCCGTCTGTCCCCAAGTAACTGACCTTGTGTCGCTGCAGGGGCCGTCTGTCCCCCCAGTAACTGACCTTGTGTCGCTGCAGGGACCGTATGTCCCCCCCCAGTAACTGACCTTGTATCGCTGCAGGGGCCGTCTGTCCCCCAGTAACTGACCTTGTGTCGCTGCAGGGACCGTCTGACGGCCAATATTCGACTATATGTTGTTGCAGGGAGCGTCTGACGGCCAGCGAAGCGCTGACCCACCGCTGGCTGAGGCCGCCGAATACACCAGTTTCGCCTCCTCCAATCCTCACCACCAGCGAGTCGTTCGCCAGCTCCGAGCACCTGCTCAGCGCCGGACATCCGCTCAGCACCCTGCGGCGCTCCATCTCCAAGAGCCGCGAGGTGCTCTCCGTCAAGGTCAGCAGGAGCAACCTGAAGAAGAACATCTCCAAGTCGCGGGAGCGGCTGTGTGACATGACGTGGACGGTACCGATGCGACCCGACCAGTTCCCGGCCTGTCTAAGGTCGAGCGCGCCCGAGGTGCCGAGCAGCCGTCCGCCGTGGAAAGGCACCGGTTGTCGGGGTCCGATCCCCTCCGCCTCCACCACGGCCATTGAACGCATCAACACGTTCAAACTCCGCAACGAGTACCAGAATCAGGTGGCGGCCGGTCTGGCGAGCAGCTGCCAGTCTCTGGAGGGCGGGCCACAGACGGCGCCGTCTCCGTTCGTGCGCCACGACAGTCTGCGGAGCAGGAGGAAGACCTCCACACCGAACGGAAGTAGCACCGACATCAGGTCGTCCTTAAGACGGAGCCGCAACACCGATAACGCCATGAACCGGAGGAACAGCTGCCAGGAGGACAGCAGGACGCTGCCGGATGCTGGGAAGAAGAGGGAAGGACCGAAACGCACCCCCAGTACCACTGATGCGATCTTTCACTCAGAGAGAGCGAGCAGTCTCACACAGGGACCTCTGCTCTCAGTAGAGGAGGATAAGCCAGACAAAGAAGATGTTGAAACCTTCAGCGATGATGATGATGTTTTCACCAGACTATATAAGGACTATCGGAAGGATGTGGAGTCGAAATCAAGACTGATGTCAAACAATCTTGGGCATAACGATGATGAAAAAGAGAATCTCATCTCTGCGAAAACATCCACTCTATCTGGAGACAAGAGTCGAGTAGATACAATCACATCACCTGCTTGTCCAAGACGTCAGTATAGTCCGATGTCTCGTACTCACAAAACAACGTCAGAACAGACTGGCAAACTTCCCAACCAAACTCCCAGTGGTCACACCGATAGTACTCCCAATAACGCAGTTCCAGGCCATGGAGAAAACCTCGACACAACACATATGGAGTCCTCCAATGGTTCAAAACCGCTGAAACATCACGAACCTTGCAGATCAGGAAATGATGCTGGCAGCTCAAAAACCCCAGCCAAGCAAGAGAACATTAAGCCAACAATGCCACATACAACTGGTTCCACGTCGTCTGCCACTAGCAGCGGAGTTCGTCAAACCAGTCCACGCAGGCAGGTGAGCCCTCGGAGACGTCCAACACCATCGTGCTCGCACCACCAATCGAAACCGGAGCGGAGGATCACTGTCGACATGTGGCACCCCTCTCCTTCTGTGACACCATCCCTGCAACGTCCGGCGTCCCTCGACCGACCGCAGCTCCAGCACCACCCCAGCACCGCGTCGGGCGCCTGCTGCCACCCAACAGTCGGTGGAGAACCTGTTGGTCTGGCGGCCATTCTGGACGAGGACGTGGTCTGGGAGCGGACTCAGGCACTGGGGCTGCCCACAGCGCGCCGCGGCAGGCCGTCTGTGCAGTCGCCGCGATCACTGGCCACGCGCAAGCCTCGCGACGCGGCCGAGCGCAGCCCGCACGAGCCGGCCTTGGAGAGGACAGCGCCGCTTCGCTCCAGCCTGAGGAGCACGTCACGACAGACGAGGGCAGCGCAGCTGGCGACGGCACGACCTGGCTCCGGCGAGGAGGGCCGCCGGCCACCGCCCCCAGTCACGGAGGAGGCCGGACGCGGCCTGCGCAAGTCCTCCACCGACGAGGACATGAGGCGACTGTCCTCCCAGCAGCAGACTGGACGGCGCGAAAACGAGGCACACCGGCAACTGCGTAAGTCCTCCACGGAGGAGGACGTTCGGCGACTGAGTGCGTCTGCACCAGACGATGACGGGGGTCGCCGCCTCAAGTCCTCCTCTGACTGGGTTGGCCGCGGTCTGCGGAAGTCCTGTACGGAGGAGGACGTGCGACGGCTCGTTCATACCGGCGCCCGGGACGACAGACGGTCGGTGGCCGTCTCCCGGCGGAAGGCAGTGCCGTTCCTGCGGTCCATCTCCCTCACCAGTGACCCGGGCAGCGAGCAGAGTGACGCCAGCGGTGAGTTGTACAACGTCACCGCCTGGGAGGAGGCCGGCGGCGCGACGCGCTCCACCGAGCTGCGGCCCATCACCACCTGCCGGCTGGTGCGGCGGCCCCGCACGCGCACCACTCAGCCGGCACCAGCGCCGACCAGCCCGCGACTGGCATCTACTTCCAGCGTGACCTCCACTGGGATCCCGGGCCACGACAATCGTCCGGCCGGCTCCGTGTTCAGTAACTCCGTGTCTCGTGCCGTCAAACGGTTCCAGGCGGTAGCAGACGAGGCGAAGCAGCGCGACTCTCCTCCAGTAGTGCTGAGGTCGCCCTGTTCACCGCGCAAAGCCCCCTCCCCGGCAGCAAAGTCACCGTGTGTGACGCGTAAATGCCCGTCACCTGCAGTGACGTCGCTCAGTCTGCGGGGGAAATCGGTATGCGAGCGGGATTCTCGTCCTAACGGTGTTCAATAAACTCCGCTGCGTCTGTCCTACGAGTAATTGCAATGTTGCTGTATTGAGTGAGACGGCGTCGCCGAATGCAATGTGCCATTGAAACCCGATGAGTGTTTGTAGTCGTTTTAATCTGGTAATACTGCGTGTTGTACAGCGCGGTACAGCCATTTAACGGGCTTATTCGAGGGCACTGCCATGTTAATCACACACACACACACACACACACACACACACACACACACACACACACACACACACACACACACACACACACACACACACACACACACACACACACACACACACACACA
>JAXIVJ010015770.1:12500-30639 GCA_036785665.1 Chirona hameri
TAGCAGTGGAGGTATCAGTATCAGTAGCAGTGGAGGTATCAGTATCAGTATCAGTGGAGGTATCAGTGGAGGTATCAGTATCAGTATCAGTGGAGGTATCAGTATCAGTATCAGTGGAGGTATCAGTATCAGTATCAGTGGCGGTATCAGTATCAGTGGAGGTATCAGTATCAGTATCAGTGGAGGTATCAGTATCAGTATAAGTGGAGGTATCAGTATCAGTATCAGTGGAGGTATCTTTATCAGTATCAGTGGAGGTACCAGTATCAGTATCAGTGGAGGTATCAGTATCACTATCAGTGGAGGTATCAGTATCAGTATCAGTGGAGGTATCAGTATCAGTATCAGTGTGGGTATCAGTATCAGTAGAGGTATCAGTATCAGTATCAGTGGAGGTATCAGTATCAGTATCAGTGGAGGTATCAGTATCAGTATCAGTGTAGGTATCAGTATCAGTATCAGTGGAGGTATCAGTATCAGTATCAGTGGAGGTATCAGTATCAGTATCAGTGGAGGTATCAGTATCAGTATCAGTGGAGGTATCAGTATCAGTATCAGTGGAGGTATCAGTAGCATTGGAGGTATCAGTATCAGTATCAGTGGAGGTATCAGCATCAGTATCAGTGGAGGTATCATTATCAGTATCAGTGGAGGTATCAGTATCAGTACCAGTGGAGGTATCAGTATCAGTATCAGTGGAAGTATCATTATCAGTATCAGTGGAGGTACCAGTATCAGTATCAGTGGAGGTATCATTATCACCATCAGTGGAGGTATCAGTATCAGTATCAGTGGAGGTATCAGTATCAGTATCAGTGGAGGTATCAGTAGCAGTATCAGTGGAGGTATCAGTATCGGTATCAGTGGAAGTATTAGTATCAGTATCAGTGGAGGTATCAATATCAGTATCAGTATCAGTGGATGTATCAGTATCAGTATCAGTGGATGTATCAGTATCAGTACCAGTGGAGGTATCAGTATCAGTATCAGTGGAGGTATCAGTATTAGTATCAGTGGCGGTATCAGTATCAGTATCAGTGGAGGTATCATTATCATTATCAGTGGAGGTATCAGTATCAGTATCAGTGGAGGTATCAGTATCACCATCAGTGGAGGTATCAGTATCAGTATCAGTGGAGGTATGAGTATCAGTATCAGTGGAGGTATCAGTATCAGTATGAGTGGAGGTATCAGTATCAGTAACAGTGTAGGTATCATTATTAGTATCAGTGGAGGTATCAGTATCAGTATCAGTGGATGTATCAGTATCAGTATCAGTGGAGGTATCAGTATCAGTATCAGTGGAGGTATCAGTATCAGTATCAGTGGAGGTATCAGTATCAGTATCAGTGGAGGTATCAGTATCAGTGGAGGTATCAGTATCAGTATCAGTGGAGGTATCAGTATCAGTATCAGTGGAGGTATCAGTATCAGTGGAGGTATCAGTATCAGTGGAGGTATCAGTATCAGTATCAGTGGAGGTATCAGCATCAGTATCAGTGGAGGTATCAGTATCAGTATCAGTGGAGGTATCAGTGTCAGTATCAGTGGAGGTATCAGTATCAGTATCAGTGTAGGTATCAGTATCAGTATCAGTGGAGGTATAGCCAGGTAGCTACCACTCGCTCGGCGGCTGACCCTTAACGAGAGAAGACGGTAAGGTGTAGTACATACACCAAACACGGTTCGGCCATTACGATGACGACGATGATTGGCTTGCTCATCCAGACATTCAACGACTGGTTTTTGCAATCCAGGATAAGGGATAAGGCGACTAATCCGTCCTTGCATGATGTTGGAAACTGATGGGAACATGATAAATGTTCAAACAACATGTATCCAAAATTTCCCAGGTGTACGTTTTTGTATTCTCTGGATAACTTCGGGATTAATATTAGTACATCACCACAGGGGATGGGTAAGGTACTTCCTATTACCATGCCTTGGTATGCTTTTTGGTTTGGCAGATGGCACGGCGCGGCAACATTGGTTATGCATTGCCCCAGCGATGGCGTGCATCTCAGATGCAGCATATGTGTCAATATAATTTCGTAAAATGGTTATTGAATATCGTTGTAATGCGCGCTGGTCCTGAAAGCCCCCCCCCCCCCCCACACACACCTCTCAGTGCTGAAATCAGCGATATGCAGAGGTGAATCAACGAGATTACGGCTTATTAGAGGCGCGTTTTGCAAACCAATCATGCTGTCCAACTCAGGAAGGCCCATTCAGTCTACATCGAAGTCCGGTCTGGGGCTCATTCACTTCTAAGCTGTAACTCATTTCACCTTGGAAACATCGCCATATTGAGTCGTTCATAGTCAAATACGGAACACCATCGCCTGCTAGACTGGTGCGCGTCGGCACGTGAAGTCCTATACATTTAGGGTGATAATTGCCTGCTGTCGATGCCGCCGTCCGCTCGATGGAGCCAGATATACACACAGAACAAGCGCTTCGTGCAATTCATTGCTTAAACAGGCCCAATCGAACATCCGAAATTTTCTTTCCGTGTATTGCTATTTGTGATTACGCACGCAACGGCATCAGATAGGGCAGAAGCTGAATTATCACTCAGTGGTGCATGTGGAAAAGTTCCATTTCCGGTTTCAACGGAAACACGCTGAGCCACGTACACGGCACGGGCCTTTGAAAACACTTCACGCTTTAGGAGCGATCACAATAAAACTGATCATCGACACTGTCCTGTCTCAAGTTGTAAATGTCCAACATGATCAGTTCAGGAACTGTGGATGGCCCGTAAAAGCTCCTTGAGTTTTTGTCCCGCGCTTTTTAAAAGACACGTGCTGCGTTCATGATTTTGTTGCACACAGACTGCCAACCTTCTTATGGATTATAGCAAACTTTTGCATACCACTGTGGACTGACAAACAAAAACGTTTTTGTGTTGAGACGTAGGTACTTCATGACAAAATCTCTTGACGAAACCGGCGCCAATACCTAAGGAAGGAGTTCGTTCACTTCACCGCCAACTTCTACTTTTGTAATTTGAGTGTTCGGATCGCACTACGAAAAGCCTGGTTCGCATTGAAAGCGACCATTGCACACTGCTTCCCGTGCACAATTTGACAGCCTATTACCGGCTACTGGTCCTGTGCGCTCAGTCTCACTAACAGCATACCAGCAGGACAACCTGCGCATCATGGCAGCAGATCACTAACAGCATACCAGCAGGACAACCTGCGCATCATGGCAGCAGATCACTAACAGCATACCAGCAGGACAACCTGCGCATCATGGCAGCAGATCACTAACAGCATACCAGCAGGACAACCTGCGCATCATGGCAGCAGATCACTAACAGCATACCAGCAGGACAACCTGCGCATCATGGCAGCAGATCACTAACAGCATACCAGCAGGACAACCTGCGCATCATGGCAGCAGATCACTAACAGGATACCAGCAGGACAACCTGCGCATCATTGGCAGCAGATCACTAACAGCATACCAGCAGGACAACCTGCGCATCATGGAAGCAGATAGTGGACTGCATCTATACCGACCATTGGTGAAGGCCAAATGAGGCTTAGTCGAACGCAGCGCGTCAGGCGGTTAAAACGTTATGCTTTTGGCCACCACCGCGAGGAAAACGGACCGGAGCGAGGCGTACCGCAGAAACAGAGGGAATATAATATGCAACTCTGACCCCACCGAAGTAGATGCCGAAGAAATGTTACATGCGTTTTAAGAACCTTCCTTGAATCTGACCTAGCTCCGCCTTTGCGCACATCTCTGTAAATCTGTAAATTGTATTTGAAGGGACATTGTGACCTTCATGCAGAAATGAGACTAAACTCTATTTTTTAAATGTAATGTAAATTTTAAATGTAAATTGGAGGTTTAGATAGTTTATAAGTACAATTGGGCACGTTTGACATACAAGTTCTCCTATCGAAATTTCCCAGCTACTTGTTATTATGCGAGGTAATTAGAGCTTTCCCTACTTGACTTTGCATTATATGTTGAATATGTTAAGGGCTTATACTGTACCTTAACATTTATAATGTTCTGCTTGAATATAGCAACGGAATGATAGCAATAAACTAACTAATGATACTTATCTAATGGTAAACCTCGCTAAGCTCACGCATCACTTCGTATATGCGCAAAAAAAAACTGTGCAAAAATCGCCGTTGCGGCACGCGGTGTACGCGGCACCATTTCGCATTTAGACTTCGTACCGCGGACGGTATCCCGCAGAAACTATTTAATAGTTAGATCTTGTTTCCGTTGTTGTTATTTATGCGTTAGGGCGCGTAGCTGCTTGGGCTGGCGAACCAACGCGAAACATGAAGGGAAACAAAAACCGCCAGAGATGCCGGGCTTCAACAACAAAATCATCTTCATATAATGAATGTACCAATTAACATTAACAATATTGTCTTCGAAACATGCGACAAGTGGTTAGGTGTTTGTTTTCTATATTCCCCAAACCTATATAGTAAAATTAAAGACAATTGCTATTTCATTTTAAAGTTGATATTTAATTAATTTAATACCTACTATCGAAGTGGTATACAATAAAGCAGTAGGGCAAACGTAGGGGCAAATTACGCACGCTAAGGGGAAAACCGCTGTTGTGCAAATTCTATGCGATTGACCTAGTCGTTTATATGGTGAATGGTAATTCGGTCCTTTGTCTACAATACCTTGCATTTGTATTTTCCAATATCGAACCATTTGAGTGTGAGAGGTGGTTAACACGCGCAGTGGAGAAGGGTATGCCACTAACAGAGGCGTAGGAGGTGCAAATGGTGCTCCTGCACCCGGGAGACCTTGCCGGGCTCCTATGCCCGGCTGCAACCACACGCCATGACGGCCGTCATTTTATGTTGTTGTAAACATACCATGAGAGAAGCGGATTCAAAGCCCTCTCACACAATACAAGGACCCTCCTAGTCTGTCAGAGAGCCCTATGATAAAGAGGAAGAACCCCTTTCGAGGGCCCTCTCAGATCTGGCATGGGCCCTCTCAAGGGGGCGTATCTAAGGGGTACCCTGAACACTGCGCGGGGTACCCCTTGAGCTGAGGGGCCTATTCTATTTTTGGTCTAATGGGCTCTAAGCGGTCTTCGGGGCACTTAGCTGGCCAGACGTACCCTCGGTTGATCTGAGGGACAATCGGTCGACCCGCGTGGGGGGGGGGGGGGGGGGGGGGGGCTCAGTCGGCCCTGAAGGATGCCCTCAGTTGGCCTGAGGGGGCCTCATGCGCCCTGAAGGGGCCCTCAGTCGCCTGAGGGACCCTCAGTCGCGCCTGAAGGGGCCCTCAGTCGACCTGAGGGGCCGTAAGTCGGCCTGAGGGGCCCTCAGTCGGGCTTGAAGGGCCCCTTAGTCGGCTTTAGGGGCCCTCGGTCGGCCTAAGTTAGTCTGAGGGGACCCTCAGTCGGCCTTAGGGGGCCCTCAGTCGGCATGAGCATATCTTCATTTTTGACTGAGTGATGGCTCTCTAAGTGTAAGAAACTGACGGTCATCGTCACCTTTCGTTGTCATCTGTTAAAATAACGTTTTTTGACTTTTTTTTGACAAGATACGAACAAATAATTACCTTTGTTTGTATTTCTTGAGCCAAACTGGTCTAGGAACATGCCTTTTTATTTACATTTATCAATGTCTAATTTTGATGTTTTCTGCAGAGCAAAATCTCTGTTCTGGACGTGATACATCCGAGGTCATTCACTTGACCTGGAAGATCACCCGTTGACCTGAACCTAAAAATCGCATACTGTTAGATTCCTCTCATGACAGGCAACATGCTGGTTCTTACCGCATTGCTCTAAGTCGCTGGTTTGGAAGTTAACAGGGGCTGTCAGGCCCCCCCCCGTAGGGCGAAGGTGAAAAAAGCTCCCGTAGGGCGAGGGTTAACCCTATTTGTAACACGGGGGGGGGGGATTCCGCCCCCCCCCCGCCCTCATGTTTTACGCAGATATCTCCAGAACGGCTGGAGCATGCCCATTAAATTTTGGGACTTTTCATAGAATTGAATACCGCATTTGGAGTCAAAATTTTGAGTTCTTACCCTGAACAGAGGCGGTTCCATGGCACAGTTTTGGGTGGGCTCGGAGGCGACATTTGGCGATAATACGGAAATGCGATCTTCACGGTTTCTTCCTAACTGCCTCAAGTATGAAGGAGTTACATCGGTTTACGGTGATTGCAACAAGTGCAAATTAGTTGATGTTAATGAAATATCATACAAATTGCATGGCAGAGGCCGGTTTCAGGGGCTTGTGAAAGGGGGGGGGGGGGGTCCAGGAAGTATTCAATGTTTGGCGGGAAGCAATAGAGCGATGTAAGGTGGCATGCATAGCTACCAAGATGTAAAAGATAGCTTCTGCTTCCATTATTTGCATAATTTATTACATATAGAGTTTTAGGGGCGTGTTCAGGCACATGAAAAAAGTGACTGGCATGGCGATGACGATATGCCAGTGATAACGGCGCAATAGACGTTTAGCTTATAATGATATATGCACATATGAGGCCAGAAAAGGAGTACAGTCATTTTTTTGCAGAGGCGCGCTCAGGAATGAAAAAAGGGGGTCATTCTATTGCAAGGAAACTAAGAGGCATGGACGTACAATGACATAACATACTGCAGTTTTCGGATGAAACAACACCACAGGGCTACCTACGAACGATTATAAGATATAAGGCGAGTCCAGGTAGGGTAAAAAGGGGGGTAAGCAATCAGTGGTGGAACTTTATGAAATCGGTTGGGAGGGGGGGGGGGGGGGGGTGGCCCAACGGCCGGAATGGTCAAGTTGACTTACTAAATATCCAATACTATATATATATATATGTCCAATACTATATGTATATGAATATATAGTGTATAATTATTATATATATACTTTATTATAAAACTATTACAAATTATTACAATTATGCAACCATTTTTTCTCGTTTCATACAGGAAAAAAATACCCCCAAAATTTGCTCTCCAATTTCCTTCTTTCAGCCCATAAAATTGGACAAACATTACTAGTTAACTGAAATTGATAGGTAAACACTGACAATGGACAGCAACACAATTTCGAAGCCGTTAAATGCTAAATTATCGCCATCGGTGGCCAATTAAAAATGCATCTGAAAAAACACGTTCCTCATACATACTTCTCACATGCCAGCCGGAGTCGGAAAAATTTAACTGACTCCGACTCCGGCAAAAATCACCTACTCCAATAGACTCGGATTCCGAGTCCGAGTCTGCAAGACTGCTTCCGACCGACATGGCTCTCTCAGCCCGTTTAAGGGCTCTCCAGAATGACCGAGAGCTTTCTCAGACTTGCACAGGGCCCTCTTAGGTCTGACAATGGCCCTCTTAGACAAGCGTAAGGCCCTCTCAGATCAGACGGGTGGTCATATCTGATCGACCGATAATCCTCTCAAAGAAGCGGAGGGTCCTCGCTTAGGGACTTAGGGCTCTCTTAGTAGGCCTGACCCCCCCCCCCCCCAACCCCCCCCCCCCCCTCCCCCTCTGGACGATTAAGGGTCCTTTCAAACTGGTAAACAGATCTCTCAGACAGGCACAGGGCCCTCTCAGGCTGAAAATGTAATTTCAGAACGACAAGGAGCATAAGGCTCTAAGGCCTGGAAGATACTGTCTCAAACCAACTGAGGCCCCTCTCAGACCGCCGTTTTTTTCCGGTCTAGACAATGGCCCTCTAAGACCAGCCTGGGGCCCGCGCAGGCCTGGCAAGACTCAAGAGCCACTCGAGCCGACCGATGGTCCCTCAGGCCGACTGAGTTCTCCTTCAGGTCAACCAAGGGCCCCCCTCAAGCCGATCAAGGGCCTCTCAAGTCGACCGAGACCCCCTAAGGCAGACAGAGAGCCACACAGGCACACTAGGGACCCCTATAGGCCGACCGAGGGCCACTCAGGCCGACTAAGGGCCCCTCAGGCCAACCGAAGGCCTCCTCAAGCTGACCGAAGGCCCCTCAGGTCGAAAAAATCACCTCAAACTGACCCAAGGCACCTTAGGCCGAAAAAGGGTCTTCTCAAGTCGACTAAGCCAACTGAGGGCCCTTCAAGGCGACCGAGAGCCCCCTAAAGCCGTCAGAGTACCCCCTCAGCAGACGATGGTCCTTTCAGGCCGACCAAGGACCCCCTCAGACCCGAAAAGCCCCTTCAAGCTGACTGAGATCCCCTCAGACCAAACGAGAGCCACTCAGGACGACCGAGGGTTCCACAGGCCAACAGAGGGTCCCCTCAAGCTGACCGAGGGCCCCTCAGACCAAGCGAGGGTCCCTCAGGCCCACTCAGGGTCCCATCATGCGGACCGAGGTCCCCTCAGGCACACCGAAGGCTACTTAGACCGACTGAGGTCCCCTCAAGCGACAAAGGGTCCTCAGGCCGACAAAGAGCCCCTCAGCCGAACCAAAAGCTCCTCAGGCCAACCAAGGTCCCCTCAACCCGGCCGAGGTTCCCTCAAGCCGATCGAGGGCCCCTAAAGTCGACCGAGGGCCCCCAGGCTAACCAAGCTTCAATCCAGACCCGACCGAGGACCCCTCCAGGATGACAGAGGCCCATTAGGCCGGAAGAAAAACTCGTCACTCCGACTGGACACCCCTCAGGCGACGAAGGGCCGGCCGGCCAAGCCGGCCGAGGTTCGATCAAGTCGACCGAGCCCCCCCCCCCTAGTCGACCGAGGGCCCTCAGGACCGATCAAGGCCGACTGAGCCCCCCCCCTCCCCTCAGGCCGGCAGGGGAACCCTCAGGCCAAACAATGGCTACTTAGGCCGACTGGAACCCCCACGGATGGACGAATGACTCATTCAAGTCGACGGAGTGCCACTTCAGGTCGACCGAGCTCTCGCTCCAGGCCCCAACGAGGCTCGCTCAGGCTGACCGAGGGCTCGTCAGGTCAACCAAGGACCCACTCAGGCCAACTTCGGTTAACCTCCTGGAAGAGACATGGACCGCTAGGCCCCCTGGCCGCGATGGCCCGATGCCCTTTGATGGTACGATCCCCTCGACGTTCCTCCGCAACAAACAATTATTGTAGCACGATATTTAGGATATTGCAATACCAGGGAGCCAAAAAGGCTGCATAAGCTATCAGCCTTATTTCAGGCAAAAAATAAATTTACTACAAACTCTATTGAACGCCATTTAAATAAAACACTCCGATCACTAATTAGCCATGCTCCCCTCCGCTATTCGCTAATCTAAACGCTTGAACCTTGTATCTACAGACTTGTTAGCAGAAGAGAATCCATGCTACCAACTTACTCATATCGTAATCGAAAAGCAGTCGCAGATGGAATCACAATGTTCGTATACTTGTAAGATGGAATACTCGAGATCGTATCACATCTTGACAGTGTCCTGGCATTGGGAAATTTGGGCGGAAAATGACACCCTATGGATACTATTTTTCCACTCTTTTCCCCAAGTTTTCCTCTTAATTTTCCACTCCTTATTCTAAAATGTATTGGATAATTTGAACTCTATACTGATTTATGGATGTAATGATAGGACAAGACAGGGAAAGACAGATCAAAATTGGCATAGGTAATAACTAGTTCTGGTGCGCGGGTAATTGGATACTGATAAAGTCGAATACAATGGCTTTTGGTTGAATTTTCCACCCTATGCTTATTTTTTGCCATAATTTTCCATTTCACACCTAAGCTCCAAAGCAATCCTAGGACCCTGCATCTTGATATGATGAAATACGCAAAATTCAAAATAACAATCTGTACGGATAGTCCTTGCAATTTTAGAGGGGCACACATTTTGGAAAACATTGGGGGGGCCCGGAGCACCGTTGGGGGGGCTCAGCTCAGCATTGGGGGGCGGGGGGCTCGGGCCCTCCCAAAGAGATATAAAGTTCCGCCCCTGTAAGCAATGTTAATTGAAGTTGTAAGCGAAATAGTCACTGTTGACTAGTTAGACATAGACATAGACATAGACATGTATTATGCAACCCTTCCACATCGAGCGTGGCTTTTCCAAGTCGCACGTCAATATGGTAAAAGCTTGGACATTCAAATGTAAATCACAGACCCACACAAACCCGCCATACACACCCGCCATACACACTCGCCATACACACTCGCCACACACACTCATCAGCGCCTAGCCAGCATCGTGGAGCAGCCAGTCAATCACCCGAGTCTTAAAACTGGTGAGTCCTACTTCGCGGATGTCCTGCGGTAGTCTGTTGTGCATATCAGCACCGCTAAAACACAGTCTACGAACACCTGCGTTCGATTTAGCACTGGGTCGCTATAGCTGACCGCGTGTTCTGGTGCTGTGTTGGTGGTCACTGGTGACGAGGTGTTCGGCAATACCAACCGGGAGTCCAGTGCAGTACGTACTTTCTGAATGAGTCACACGCGATGGTACGTGGTTAGCTGCTCCGCGTTGAGCCACCCAAGCTGTTTGTAGTCGGCAGATATGTAGTCGTATTTACGTCTGCCACATACGACACGTGCGCAGAAGTTCAGCACCTTCTGTATCCTATGTCTCTGGGCCAGTCCGTAAGTACCGTAGATGGATATGCAGTATCTGATATGTGACACGACTAAAGATGTGACCAGAGACGCGATGATGTCGGATGGCAGGCAATGTTTGGCATGAGATAAGGCTAAAAGCATCCCCGTGCACTTTCCCACCAGCTGATCAATGTGAGTATCAAAGGTCAAAAACCTGTCCATAACTAGTCCCAGATTTTTCACAGTTCGGCTTTCGGAGACGAGCGATGCGCCAAATCTGAGTCTAACTTCCGGAAAGCTACGCAACATGGCTTTTGTGCCGAAAACTATTAACTGCGTCTTGTCGGCGTTCACTTTCATAGAATGCGATGAAAACCATTCCGAGAGAGTGGCCAGAGCCTGTTCCATCCTTGCAATGAGAGCGTGAATATCACGTTTCCGACCCGAGACCAAAACCTGCGTATCGTCCGCGTATTGAAAGATGGATGCGCCATGAGAATGCAGTGCTAGGTCATTTGAGAACACGGAGAACAACAGCGGGCCAAGTGAGGTTCCCTGATACACACCCATGTCATTGGACAGAGTAGTCGAGAGTTTAACCTTTCCGTCACTGTCCCTAACCTTGACCTGTTGCGTGTGACCTCGCAGGTAGTTCTCAAACCATGTGGTATCAATGTTGTAAAGTCGCAGCTTGTCTAAGAGTACACTGATCAATGACGTCGAAACAGCGCGATAAATCAATCGGCACAAGCAGTGAAATCTCGCCCCGGTCCATGGTAGATATAATTTTGTCACTAGTATCATAATAGCGGATAATATACTTATCATAAGGTCTTACACCGCCCCAGTTTGGATCCTGGATACGCCTATGATGAAGTACAACATGCAAAAAGGAACTATCTACGATCAGTAACATTTATAGTTCTGGGTAGCAACTTGTCTGCGGTTAATATTTGTTTCCAATTTGACCTCCCTTTTTCACTAACCTGGTACCGCCTATGGCAAAAATATGATTTATAACTGTTTTGTCTAATGTCACAATCACATACCATTTCATTTATTAAAAAAAACCCATCAAAAAATGGTTTTATTACGCATTTACTTCACCCCATATTGAGTGACCTGCACACGCCTATTATTTTTGAATTTTCAAACGTCACCGTCATATATCAACTTCCAATTAAATCTCTATCGATTCTTATTAGTTGTGTTCAAATCGGTCGATACACATGAAAGCTATGTTGGATCAAAATTACCACTACATTTTTAGTTTTTGCCCCCCTGTTGCCCCCTATCAAAAATTTAGATTTATTTTATTATTTAGAAATGTAGATCGTGTTGAGGGGAACCAAACACCGTTTCATTTTTGAAAATCGGACGGGTAGATCTCGAGATATCTGGGGGGCGGACCCCCCTATTACAAATAGGGGTAGCCAGGAGCCTATTACAAATAGGGTTAAAGGCGATTATTCCCATGCTACGATCAAAGGCCTATCGATTGAGTCTGAAAAAATACGGGTGCATTACCCAGTCCTCCTGGTTTCGACGCTCGTGGTGATTGAGTTTCACAATACATGCCTCCTTGAAAACTTTTATTTTGTCTCACATAATTATTTAATTACCGAGCGGGCGCGCAGCGCCCGTGAGGTTTCTCGTCAACTTACTAGACACATTTGCATTTAACCCGGCCCGTAAGCATCGGCCCGTTTGCATTTGACCCGGTCTAATGTAAGCAATACGATTGGCTGCTATGTTTATGAGCCCGAAACCACATTAATAGTACTCATTTAGTCGTTTCATACCAAAATAGTGAGCATGCTCCAAATAATTGAAGATGGGACAGCGAAATGTGAACTCAAATACTAAAAAACTAAGTAATGTATATTTGTTCATGAACAGTTCATGAACGTTCGTGAACTGTTCATGAACAGCCATTTTGTCGTGAACAGATGACCTTGATAATGAAATTCGTAAACAATCAAATAAACAAACAAACAAACATTGTTCATGAACTGTTCACGAACACTTATACAAACAGCAAACCCTGTAGTATATTGCACTGTACATCCTACCGCTGAGTGTTAGATCTTCTTGTTCCTGGTTCACCACAGGGAATCTGTGCGGAAGTATGAACGTTACATTCACAGTATATCCGTACAAGAAGGTAGTAAAAGCCAACGAAGTTGCTCGCGCTCCTAGTCGCACAGACTGCGCAGTCAAGAGCGAACGCACACAGCGCCGCCCACCGGGCTATACATCAACTAAATCTACATAGGAGTTGCTCCAAGAGTGACAGGTACCACGATCCGCGTGTCGCCACAGCCAGACTGGTTATTGATTCGACTCTGATTGCATCGATTAGAATCGTTCAATCAAAATCCCTGAATCAAAGAAGAATCGAATTCACCACCGGATTGTTTTATTCATGAATCGTGATTGAATCAAAATTCGCATAGAAACAAGGCTGTTTAAATCAAAAAGGTTGTGCAATGCTATTTCAATGGTGAGTCAAACGTGATTTGATCAAAAAATGTTTTTGTTCTTTGAATCGGTAAGAATCATTTCTCAAAATGTTATCTCCATGAATCAAACGGTGACTGAATCATTTACTATTCCAAAATGAATCGTGATTGAAACCTTCCCAAATACGGTGAATCAATAACCAGTCTGGCGCACAGCATCAAAGTGCATCGCTGGCACGGCGCAACGACGTGCCGCCGTAACAGCCTCCACACAAGAAGAAGAGCGGTTGACTACTCTCGAACGAAACTTAAACTGCTGACACACAGTCACACACCAAGATGAATTCCTAACTTCCTTCCTTACATGTCTCCAAAACAAAAACTTCAACTAGGCCAGGCACAGGCACGTAGCCAGAATTTCGGTCCAGGGGGTGGGGGGGGGGCGGCGCCTCGAAGAGCCCCTTCCCGAGCGTTGAAAGGGCCCCTTCCCAAGCGTTGAAAGGCCCCCCCCCCCCCCCCAAAAAAAACTCATGAAAAGGCACGTTACAAGGCTGAAAAATGCAGTATAGGCAGAGTATGGCATGGGCCATACCAACGTTTAGGAGCTGAAGTTAGCAAACTGCCACATCAAACTTTGGAACCAGCGACAACGAATTTGGAATCAGCTATACCAACTTGCAATGGCGCGAAAATTTTGAGTATTATGCCCTGGGTTGCTTTCTCATCAATGCGTCGCATTGCGTTTGGTGCGGACCTCTAAAATTGCTAAATTGTGCGTTTAGAAGTGCGGGGAAAAGTGCTAAAGTGAACTATTTTACCCTATGCAAATATTTTGAGTTTTATTCCCTGTACAATTGTATTCTTACTGTTTGAAAAGCCCAAGGTCCTTCAGATCGTCTAGGGGCCCCTCTGACCTTTCTACGCCCTTCCGACCTGTTCAGGACTCATCTGGATCCGCGAAGCGAAAAGACATGATGTGGAGTGGGTGATATATATATAATACAAAGAGGGCTTACTATACAGGAAGAAATAAAAATCGGATCTTTCGGGTGTATTGTAGCACCCTGACGAAGGGTGTTACATATACCCGAAAGCTCCGCTTTTAATATTTGTATTGTGGAGTAAGTCCTCTTTGTATTTAATCTTCATCTGGGATCTCTACGTCCTTTGACCCTTCCGGTCTCACCAGAGACTCCTCAGACCCTTCCAAGAAGCCCTCTTGTGTGTCAAGGGGCCCATTCGGCCTGTTCAGAGGTCCTTCCGACCTTGGCTGCTTTGTCGCCCTGCCGACATGCTCAGGGGCAGGGGCGGCGGATTGCGGGGCGCAGGGTACCCAAAATCCCCCTCAAATGAAAATCCTGGGGAGGGGAAGGGTCATGTTGCCCCCAGATTGAGCAAGCTAAAATCTGGGGGGGGGGGGGGGGGGGCAAAACTACCCTTTGCCCCCCCCCAGGATTTTCGACTGTGGGAAATTTTGGATACCCTGCCCCCGCAATCAGCCGCCCCTGCTCAGGGGCCCCTCCGACCTGCCCAGGGACCCCTCCAGTCTGGCTAGGAACTCATCCGGCATGTTCAAGGGGCCTTCCGACCGGCCCAGGGACTCTTTCGATCTAGCCAGGGGCCCCTCTGACTTGCCCAGGAGCCCTTCCGATCAGCCCAGCGACTCTTCTGGTCGGCCTGCGCTGGCTGCTTTGTTGCCCTGCCGACATGCTCAATGTGCCCTCCGACCTGCCCTGGAGCCCCTCCGTGCTGGCCAGGGGCCACTTCGGCATGTCCAGGGGCTCTTCTTACCCGCCCAGGGGTCCTTTCGGTCTGGGCAGGGGCCCCTCCGATCTGCGCAGGGGCCCTTTTAACTTTACAGGGGCCCTCTGGTCTCTCCAGGGGCCCTTTAACCTTCTAAGGGGCCCTTCCGACCTAGCAAGGGACTGCGATGGTTGCTTTGTCGCCTTGCGACATGCTCCGAGGGCCCTCCGACCTGCCCTGGGGCCCCTCCGTGCTGGCTAGGGGCTCATTCGGCATGTTCAGGAGCCCTTCTGATCCACCTAGGGGCCCTTTCGGTCTGGTCAGGGCCCCTCTGAACTGCACAGGGGCCCTCTGGTCTGTCCAGGGGCCCTCCAACCTGCTCAGGGGCCCTTATGACCTGGCAAAGGACTGCGCTGGCCGCTTTGTCGCCCTGTCGACATGCTCAGGGGAATCTCAACCTGCCCAGGGGCCCCTCTGTGCTGGCTATGGGCCCATTCGACGTGTTCAGGGGGCCCATTCGACGTGCTCAGGGGGGCCTTTGACCCGCTCAGTGGCCCTTTCGGTCTGGCCAGGGGCTCCTCTGACATGCACAGGGCTCTCTTGAACGTCCAAGGGGCCCTCTGGTCTTTCAGAGAGGGCCCTGGTGGCCCTAAAGGGCCTCTGAAGTCCTCTAAACTCTCTAAAGACCACGCTTCGTGTAGTAAAGAGCCTATGATACCTCGCTTCGCGCGGTCTCGTCGGCCCTTTTCGGCGCGCGCAGCGCGCCGAAAAGGGGCCTCCAGGGGGGGGGGGGGGGGGGCGGCCGCCCCCGCCGCCCTCCCCTTGGCTACGTGCCTGGTCAGGCACACAGCACATGAACACAACCAAATTACGCAAACTTCACGGCGAGTAGCGGGGGAGGGAGGGGGCAGGCTCGACTGCCTACCGCCACAGGAAACCTACACTGATTCGTCTGCGCTGTCATCAAGCATCACATTAACGTCTAAGTTGTATTTGCAATAAATGAGAATGCAATGCGAGTTCCGAAAAAACAGACGTTTCGACAAACATTTATAAATATTTAAATTCTAAAGATATTTAAGTCAAGCAATCACAATCTGCTTCATGCAAACCTGGTGCCGATTGTGATTGCTTGACTTAAATATCTTTATAATTTAAAATGTATAATTAGCACTGACGAAGACGCTCTGTTTGTCGAAACGTCTGTTTTTTATGAACTTTCATTTCATTGTCATTGATTGCGAATACAATGATCATGTCTGATACATTACCGTCTACGTCAGCTACACTTGACACGGTGCTACATCCGTCCAGGGTTCAGCTCACACTGACTGGGTGCTCTATCTATATATCTATGCTAAATGTTAAATCAATGCCAAATGCCAGACTAGGACACCCTACAGCACGCCGTCTTGAAGTTCTCCGAACCCCCGGTACTGGCCCCTGGGGTCGAGCCACTTGCGTCGGATGGCCATGATTGGAGGTGGAGGTGGGGGATCCGTGCCTGCGGTGGTACCGGGCAAGCTGGCTTCCACCTCCCACGCGAGGGCCAGGTACCGCACCAATATGTCCTTGAGGACTGTGGAGGTGCGCTGCGTGGCCTCTAGCTGTGACACAAGGTCCTGATGACACAAACATAAAACATGCATAAATACTTATTCCATCTTCCCGTGAAGGGCTGCAGACAAGCATGTTGATACAATGTTCAAATGGCAGTCTATAGGATTGCTGAAGTGTTGTCTATTTATTCATTAAAAAAATACATCTTACAGCATTTTATATTATTACTAAACCAATAAAGCTTGAACCTAAAGGGCCAAAATATTATATGGAAGTATTGATAGTACATATGACAACCATGCATGACAACGTTTTACTGGATTGAAGACCATTCTTGCTTGCAAATGAAGAAACACATACATTCCATTGAATAACATGTTGCATGTATTTTTTCCCATTTGTGTGGCAGCATTGCAAACTTCACATACTTTGTGAATTGTGATGGCAACACATCTTGTGCATGAGCACATATAATGATACTGCTCCAGGTTCCTGCATCCTGGGCTAGGCTCAAAATCACTGTGTGATCATGAACAACAAATGCTGGCAGAAAAACAAAACAAAAACATTGCACACATCAGTCATAGTAACAATTACGAGCTGACATGCTAAGCTCGTTGATGAAGCGAAATGGTAAATCTTTGACAAAAGAAATCTTAATGAAACATAATAGATGAGTAACTAAAGTTTCTAACTACAAGAAGAGATAAAGAGCAACAAATAAATATGCTACATACTCACTCAGCAGACTCCTAGAATTGCTTTGGAGCTGGGGTGCAGAGTGGAAAATTCTGACTAAAAATAAGTATAAAGAGTGGAAAATTAAACCAAAAAGCATATGTACCAGACTTTATCAACCAATTACCTGCTCACCAAAATTAGTTATTATCTATGCCAATGCTTACCAGTCTTTTCATCCACAAGCTGTCCATATAATTACATCCATAAATCAGTATCAGGTTTCCAATTATTTAATGCATTGTAAAATAAGGAGTGGAAAATTCACAGTAAAACTCAGGAAAAAGAGTGGAAAAATAGTATCCATAGGGTGTCATTTTCCACCCAAATTTCCCAATGCTAGGATGCTTCACTTGTGGGTGCTTCGCTCCCCTGCTTCTCTTCATGCAGCTTTTGGTTGTACCTAAAATGGATATGTAAGGTAGTCAGAAATATCAGGAATATCATATATCAGGAAACATTGATGATCAGTTGGACAAATTACCAAAATTTAAAGTGCAAATTTGCATGCAAGAAATAAGATTAAAAAACATCCACACTAACATGTACCTATGTTACATCCATGTAAGGATACATGTAAGGATATAATATTTTGTCACATAGCAGTTGTTGTTGGGTTAGGGCTCCTTCTAGCAGACATTTCATGCTATCTCATTATTGATGATATCAACACACTAAAGCTCTGGTGCTTTACTGCATGTATTATATAAGCTCAGCTGTGATGGGTACACATTTAATGTAAACTGTGTAAGGGCCATTTTGGTGAAAGAACCAGGTATGACAAGGAAGGATACATAGGTATAGCTGATTCTTGAGTACATTATTAGTATGCTTCACATGATAATAATAAAAAGGAAACCATGTACAGGCAGGCCTTGACAAGACTGCTATACAGACTGATCAAGCAACCTCATCCTATCCACTCATACCGTAAGACTCACAAAACATTGCTTCACTTTAGGATAACTGATAACTGGTAACTGGTCCAGGCAGAGTTGAAGATACCAAATTTTGTTGTGTGGTGTATGAGACATCTAGTTATCCAGTATGTACCTACAAATGCGAATAAATAGTTCAGAGCAAACAGTTGTAGAGCATAAAACGTTTTGTTTTGTTCTGTTTTATTTTGTATTGACGTCTCCACTATCGTCTCTGGTAACGCGTCATATTTTG
>JAXIVJ010015771.1:22500-30638 GCA_036785665.1 Chirona hameri
GCAACATCATCAGCAACATCATCAACAACATCATCATCAGCAACATCATCATCAACAACATCATCATCAGCAACATCATCATCATCATCATCATCATCATCATCATCATCATCATCATCATCATCATCATCATCATCATCATCATCATCATCATCATCATCATCATCATCATCATCATCATCATCATCATCATCATCATCATCATCATCATCATCATCATCATCATCATCATCATCATCATCATCATCATCATCATCATCATCATCATCATCATCATCATCATCATCATCATCATCATCATCATCATCATCATCATCATCATCATCATCATCATCATCATCATCATCATCATCATCATCATCATCATCATCATCATCATCATCATCATCATCATCATTATCATCATCATGCCCGGAGGCGGTGTTGTACCGCCTCCGGGCATACCACACCGCCTCCGGGCATACAACACCGCCTCCGGGCATACTACACCGCTTCCGGGCATACCACACCGCCTCCGGGCATACAACACCGCCTCCGGGCATACTACACCGCCTCCGGGCATACAACACCGCCTCCGGGCATACAACACCGCCTCCGGGCATACTGCACCGCCTCCGGGCATACCACACCGCCTCCGGGCATACAACACCGCCTCCGGGCATACTACACCGCCTCCGGGCATACCAGACCGCCTCAGGGCATACAACACGGCCTCCGGGCATACAACACCGCCTCCGGGCATACCACACCGCCTCCGGGCATACAACACCGCCTCCGGGCATACAACACCGCCTCCGGGCATACCACACCGCCTCCGGGCATACAACACCGCCTCCGGGCATACAACACCGCCTCCGGGCATACCACACCGTCTCACGTCATCATCAGCAACATCATCAGCAACATCATCAGCAACATCATCAGCAACATCATCAGCAACATCATCAGCAACATCATCAGCAACATCATCAGCAACATCATCAGCAACATCATCATCAACATCATCATCAACATCATCATCAACATCATCATCAACATCATCAGCAACATCATCAGCAACATCATCAGCAACATCATCAGCAACATCATCAACAACATCATCATCAGCAACATCATCATCAGCAACATCATCATCAGCAACATCATCATCATCATCATCATCATCACCATCATCATCATCATCATCATCATCATCATCATCATCATCATCATCATCATCATCATCATCATCATCATCATCATCATCATCATCATCATCATCATCATCATCATCATCATCATCATCATCATCATCATCATTATCATCATCATGCCCGGAGGCGGTGTTGTACCGCCTCCGGGCATACCACACCGCCTCCGGGCATACAACACCGCCTCCGGGCATACTACACCGCCTCCGGGCATACCACACCGCCTCCGGGCATACAACACCGCCTCCGGGCATACTACACCGCCTCCGGGCATACCACACCGCCTCCGGGCATACAACACCGCCTCCGGGCATACTGCACCGCCTCCGGGCATACCACACCGCCTCCGGGCATACAACACCGCCTCCGGGCATACTACACCGCCTCTGGGCATACCAGACCGCCTCAGGGCATACAACACCGCCTCCGGGCATATAACACCGCCTCCGGGCATACCACACCGCCTCCGGGCATACAACACCGCCTCCGGGCATACAACACCGCCTCCGGGCATACCACACCGCCTCCGGGCATACAACACCGCCTCCGGGCATACAACACCGCCTCCGGGCATACCACACCGTCTCACGTCATCATCAGCAACATCATCAGCAACATCATCAGCAACATCACCAGCAACATCATCAGCAACATCATCAGCAACATCATCAGCAACATCATCAGCAACATCATCAGCAACATCATCATCAACATCATCATCAACATCATCATCAACATCATCATCAACATCATCATCAACATCAACATCATCATGAACATCATCATCAACATCATCATCAACATCATCATCAACATCATCATCAACATCATCATCAACATCATCATCAACATCATCATCAACATCATCATCAACATCATCATCAACATCATCATCAACATCATCAGCAACATAATCAGCAACATCATCATCAACATCATGAGCAACATCATCAACAACATCATCATCAGCAACATCATCATCAGCAACATCATCATCAGCAACATCATCATCATCATCATCATCATCATCTTCATCATCATCATCATCATCATCATCATCATCATCATCATCATCATCATCATCATCATCATCATCATCATCATCATCATCATCATCATCATCATCATCATCATCATCATCATCATCATCATCATCATCATCATCATCATCATCATCATCATCATCATCATCATCATCATCATCATCATCATCATCATCATCATCATCATCATCATCATCATCATCATCATCATCATCATCATCATCATCATCATCATCATCATCATCATCATCATTATCATCATCATCATGCCCGGAGGCGGTGTTGTACCGCCTCCGGGCATACCACACCGCCTCCGGGCATACAACACCGCCTCCGGGCATACTACACCGCCTCCGGGCATACCACACCGCCTCCGGGCATACAACACCGCCTCCGGGCAAACTACACCGCCTCCGGGCATACCACACCGCCTCCGGGCATACAACACCGCCTCCGGGCATACTACACCGCCTCCGGGAATACCACACCGCCTCCGGGCATACAACACCGCCTCCGGGCATACTACACCGCCTCCGGGCATACCACACCGCCTCCGGGCATACAACACCGCCTCCGGGCATACAACACCGCCTCCGGGCATACCACACCGCCTCCGGGCATACAACACCGCCTCCGGGCATACAACACCGCCTCCTGGCATACCACACCGTCTCACGTCATCATCAGCAACATCATCAGCAACATCATCAGCGACATCATCAGCAACATCATCATCAACATCATCATCAACATCATCATCAACATCATCATCAACATCATCATCAACATCATCATCAACATCTTCAGCAACATCATCAGCAACATCATCATCAACATCATCAGCAACATCATCATCAACATCATCATCAGCAACATCATCATCCGAAACATCATCATCAGCAACATCCTCATCAGCAACATCATCATCAGCAACATCATCATCATCATCATCATCATCATCATCATCATCATCATCATCATCATCATCATCATCATCATCATCATCATCATCATCATCATCATCATCATCATCATCATCATCATCATCATCATCATCATCATCATTATCATCATCATGCCCGGAGGCGGTGTTGTACCGCATCCGGGCATACCACACCGCCTCCGGGCATACAACACCGCCTCCGGGCATACTACACCGCCTCCGGGCATACCACACCGCCTCCGGGCATACAACACCGCCTCCGGGCATACTACACCGCCTCCGGGCATACCACACCGCCTCCGGGCATACAACACCGCCTCCGGGCATACTACACCGCCTCCGGGAATACCACACCGCCTCCGGGCATACAACACCGCCTCCGGGCATACTACACCGCCTCCGGGCATACCACACCGCCTCCGGGCATACAACACCGCCTCCGGGCATACAACACCGCCTCCGGGCATACCACACCGCCTCCGGGCATACAACACCGCCTCCGGGCATACAACACCGCCTCCGGGCATACCACACCGTCTCACGTCATCATCAGCAACATCATCAGCAACATCATCAGCGACATCATCAGCAACATCATCATCAACATCATCATCAACATCATCATCAACATCATCATCAACATCATCATCAACATCATCATCAACATCTTCAGCAACATCATCAGCAACATCATCATCAACATCATCAGCAACATCATCATCAACATCATCATCAGCAACATCATCATCCGAAACATCATCATCAGCAACATCCTCATCAGCAACATCATCATCAGCAACATCATCATCATCATCATCATCATCATCATCATCATCATCATCATCATCATCATCATCATCATCATCATCATCATCATCATCATCATCATCATCATCATCATCATCATCATCATTATCATCATCATGCCCGGAGGCGGTGTTGTACCGCCTCCGGGCATACCACACCGCCTCCGGGCATACAACACCGCCTCCGGGCATACTACACCGCTTCCGGCATACCACACCGCCTCCGGGCATACAACACCGCCTCCGGGCATACTACACCGCCTCCGGGCATACCACACCGCCTCCGGGCATACAACAACGCCTCCGGGCATACTGCACCGCCTCCGGGCATACCACACCGCCTCCGGGCATACAACACCGCCTCCGGGCATACTACACCGCCTCCGGGCATACCAGACCGCCTCAGGGCATACAACACCGCCTCCGGGCATACAACACCGCCTCCGGGCATACCACACCGCCTCCGGGCATACAACACCGCCTCCGGGCATACAACACCGCCTCCGGGCATACCACACCGCCTCCGGGCATACAACACCGCCTCCGGGCATACAACACCGCCTCCGGGCATACCACACCGTCTCACGTCATCATCAGCAACATCATCAGCAACATCATCAGCAACATCACCAGCAACATCATCAGCAACATCATCAGCAACATCATCAGCAACATCATCAGCAACATCATCAGCAACATCATCATCAACATCATCATCAACATCATCATCAACATCATCATCAACATCATCATCAACATCATCAGCAACATCATCAGCAACATCATCAGCAACATCATCAGCAACATCATCAACAACATCATCATCAGCAACATCATCATCAGCAACATCATCATCAGCAACATCATCATCATCATCATCATCATCATCATCATCATCATCATCATCATCATCATCATCATCATCATCATCATCATCATCATCATCATCATCATCATCATCATCATCATCATCATCATCATCATTATCATCATCATGCCCGGAGGCGGTGTTGTACCGCCTCCGGGCATACCACACCGCCTCCGGCATACAACACCGCCTCCGGGCATACTACACCGCCTCCGGGCATACCACACCGCCTCCGGGCATACAACACCGCCTCCGGGCATACTACACCGCCTCCGGGCATACCACACCGCCTCCGGGCATACAACACCGCCTCCGGGCATACTGCACCGCCTCCGGGCATACCACACCGCCTCCGGGCATACAACACCGCCTCCGGCATACTACACCGCCTCCGGGCATACCAGACCGCCTCAGGGCATACAACACCGCCTCCGGGCATACAACACCGCCTCCGGGCATACCACACCGCCTCCGGGCATACAACACCGCCTCCGGCATACAACACCGCCTCCGGGCATACCACACCGCCTCCGGGCATACAACACCGCCTCCGGGCATACAACACCGCCTCCGGGCATACCACACCGTCTCACGTCATCATCAGCAACATCATCAGCAACATCATCAGCAACATCACCAGCAACATCATCAGCAACATCATCAGCAACATCATCAGCAACATCATCAGCAACATCATCAGCAACATCATCATCAACATCATCATCAACATCATCATCAACATCATCATCAACATCATCATCAACATCATCAGCAACATCATCAGCAACATCATCAGCAACATCATCAGCAACATCATCAACAACATCATCATCAGCAACATCATCATCAACAACATCATCATCAGCAACATCATCATCATCATCATCATCATCATCATCATCATCATCATCATCATCATCATCATCATCATCACATCATCATCATCATCATCATCATCATCATCATCATCATCATCATCATCATCATCATCATCATCATCATCATCATCATCATCATCATCATCATCATCATCATCATCATCATCATCATCATCATCATCATCATCATCATCATCATCATCATCCATCATCATCATCATCATCATCATCATCATCATCATCATCATCATCATCATCATCATCATCATCATCATCATCATCATCATCATCATCATCATCATCATCATCATCATCATCATCATCATCATTATCATCATCATGCCCGGAGGCGGTGTTGTACCGCCTCCGGGCATACCACACCGCCTCCGGGCATACAACACCGCCTCCGGGCATACTACACCGCTTCCGGGCATACCACACCGCCTCCGGGCATACAACACCGCCTCCGGGCATACTACACCGCCTCCGGGCATACAACACCGCCTCCGGGCATACAACACCGCCTCCGGGCATACTGCACCGCCTCCGGGCATACCACACCGCCTCCGGGCATACAACACCGCCTCCGGGCATACTACACCGCCTCCGGGCATACCAGACCGCCTCAGGGCATACAACACGGCCTCCGGGCATACAACACCGCCTCCGGCATACCACACCGCCTCCGGGCATACAACACCGCCTCCGGGCATACAACACCGCCTCCGGGCATACCACACGCCTCCGGGCATACAACACCGCCTCCGGGCATACAACACCGCCTCCGGGCATACCACACCGTCTCACGTCATCATCAGCAACATCATCAGCAACATCATCAGCAACATCATCAGCAACATCATCAGCAACATCATCAGCAACATCATCAGCAACATCATCAGCAACATCATCAGCAACATCATCATCAACATCATCATCAACATCATCATCAACATCATCATCAACATCATCAGCAACATCATCAGCAACATCATCAGCAACATCATCAGCAACATCATCAACAACATCATCATCAGCAACATCATCATCAGCAACATCATCATCAGCAACATCATCATCATCATCATCATCATCACCATCATCATCATCATCATCATCATCATCATCATCATCATCATCATCATCATCATCATCATCATCATCATCATCATCATCATCATCATCATCATCATCATCATCATCATCATCATCATCATCATCATCATCATCATTATCATCATCATGCCCGGAGGCGGTGTTGTACCGCCTCCGGGCATACCACACCGCCTCCGGGCATACAACACCGCCTCCGGGCATACTACACCGCCTCCGGGCATACCACACCGCCTCCGGGCATACAACACCGCCTCCGGGCATACTACACCGCCTCCGGGCATACCACACCGCCTCCGGGCATACAACACCGCCTCCGGGCATACTGCACCGCCTCCGGGCATACCACACCGCCTCCGGGCATACAACACCGCCTCCGGGCATACTACACCGCCTCTGGGCATACCAGACCGCCTCAGGGCATACAACACCGCCTCCGGGCATATAACACCGCCTCCGGGCATACCACACCGCCTCCGGGCATACAACACCGCCTCCGGCATACAACACCGCCTCCGGGCATACCACACCGCCTCCGGGCATACAACACCGCCTCCGGGCATACAACACCGCCTCCGGGCATACCACACCGTCTCACGTCATCATCAGCAACATCATCAGCAACATCAGCAACATCACCAGCAACATCATCAGCAACATCATCAGCAACATCATCAGCAACATCATCAGCAACATCATCAGCAACATCATCATCAACATCATCATCAACATCATCATCAACATCATCATCAACATCATCATCAACATCAACATCATCATGAACATCATCATCAACATCATCATCAACATCATCATCAACATCATCATCAACATCATCATCAACATCATCATCAACATCATCATCAACATCATCATCAACATCATCATCAACATCATCATCAACATCATCAGCAACATAATCAGCAACATCATCATCAACATCATGAGCAACATCATCAACAACATCATCATCAGCAACATCATCATCAGCAACATCATCATCAGCAACATCATCATCATCATCATCATCATCATCTTCATCATCATCATCATCATCATCATCATCATCATCATCATCATCATCATCATCATCATCATCATCATCATCATCATCATCATCATCATCATCATCATCATCATCATCATCATCATCATCATCATCATCATCATCATCATCATCATCATCATCATCATCATCATCATCATCATCATCATCATCATCATCATCATCATCATCATCATCATCATCATCATCATCATCATCATCATCATCATCATCATCATCATCATCATCATT
>JAXIVJ010015772.1:0-30635 GCA_036785665.1 Chirona hameri
TCCTCTCCTCTCCTCTCCTCTCCTCTCCTCTCCTCTCCTCTCCTCTCTCCTCTCCTCTCCTCTCTCCTCTCCTCTCCTCTCTCCTCTCTCTCCTCTCCTCTCTCTTCTCTCCTTTCTCCTCTCCTTTCTCCTCTCTCCTCTCTCCTCTCTCCTCTCCTCTCTCCTCTCTCCTCTCTCTCCTCTCTCTCTTCTCTCTCCTCTCTCTCCTCTCTCCTCTCTCTCTCCTCTCTCTCCTCTCTCTCCTCTCTCTCCTCTCTCCTCTCTCTCCTCTCTCTCCTCTCTCTCCTCTCTCTCCTCTCTCTCCTCTCTCTCCTCTCTCTCCTCTCTCTCCTCTCTCTCCTCTCTCTCCTCTCTCTCCTCTCTCTCTCTCCTCTCTCTCTCTCCTCTCTCCTCTCTCTCTCCTCTCTCTCCTCTCTCTCTCCTCTCTCCTCTCTCTCCTCTCCTCTCGTCTCTCGGCTCTCCTCTTCCCCCCTCGCCTCCACGTATGTATGTGTGTTTGTCAGTGTGAATGCGTGAGCATGTGACGGGGAGGTGTTTGTTATGGTATGGTGCCAACTGCTACGCTTGTTATTTCAGATTTGGGATGAATTTCTCCGGATAACGGGCAAGGCAGGCGGCAAGCAGGCGGACATCGCACTTCGCCTTCAAAACTTCGTCGAAAACATGAAGGGCAGAATGGGCGAATGCACCACAGGTGAGCACAGCGCAGTGATAAGATTCAGCTCCTGATCTTGAAATCTCTTACATGCGTAATTGTACTGCTGATATCATTTACCAATGTCGCACAAATTATCAGTCCGAATGCGCCGTGTGCCGTGCCGGTGCCGGTGCTCGGCACCACCTTCGCCGTGCCGGGGGGGGGGGGGGGGGTCGACCTCTCTTCTAAATCTGTTTCTATGAGATGTAGACCACAACGAAAAATACCATTCGAAAGCTCCTAAAAAAAAACATTGAAAAACCATTTCAGGATATTTTCGCTCAGGTCAAAATTGAGGTCACCAGAGGTCATCAAAGGTAAAGTTTCCCAGTTTTGGACTTCGATCCAGAAACCCCAAAATATCTGGAACTAGCTAGAAACAAACGGAAAACGCCAATCGATAGCCATTAGAAAATGCAATCCGCATGGTTTCCTCAAATTTGAGCTTAGATCAATAGTTAACCCGCGAGTCACTTGGGGGGGGGGGGGGGGTTTAGCCCCCTCCCCTTGGAATATTGGGAATATCTCAACAACTAATGCAGATATCGACGCCAAACTTTCAGTACCTTTCCGGGCATCATTTTTACACATTTTGTGCGAAAATGAAGCAATTTCGTCAGAATTGTTTGAGATATAGTGAATTTAGTGACGTCACTAAACACGATTTTGACACAAAAATCAGCTAAACTTTGCCAAGCCGTACACATGCCACATTTGAAGCAAAATGCAATCGAAAAACGCTAAAAGGTAGACAATTGCAAGGGCTACAAACCAGCTATCTCGACATTTCTTTAAAAAAAATTGACCCAACAAAAATTCAAAAAAAAAGTTTTTTTTAAATGCCCACAAAATCAAATTTTTAAAAGATATTTAAAAAAACTGAATACATGTCAGATAACGACATATGGGCAACTAACATACCAAATTTCAAAATGATATCATCTTTTTTGACTGACGTGGCATATAAAGTATGGGTAAATCATGACGTCATATTTTGAAATTGCGTTTTTTGGCTTTTATTGACCAGATGCAGACAAATAAATGCCAGCACTGTATTTTTTTTAGATACAAACAACTGATATAGGAACATGCTTTCTTCATTTATATTGATCAATTTCAAAATTTTGACCTTCAGTGACCTGAACTTGACCTGAACTTGATACTAACTTAACGTAAATAAAGTCAGGTAGTAAAATGATTCACTATCGAATTCTACGCGTTAAAGCATCCATAAAACATGTGCTGCATGACTTTCGTAGATGATTTGTGTGTAGTGACCTTTTGTGACCTGACTTTGACTTTGATCTTTTCCAACAATCTCACTTTAGCTCATGTGGGATATGTATCATACCTTTGACAACACTTTAGGTGATCATAGGCGCAATCGAAGGCCATGGATGGCAAGTATTGTCCATAAGCTCAAATACTTCGATTTTGACGTTTGACTTGACCGTGACCTGACATGTGACCTTAATTTGAAATGTTTAAGTGTGCGTTAGGTTTATCTCATTGAGCGCTTTCGAATGCCGCCTTGCGCGTCCGCTGCGATCATTGGTTCTGAAGATACCAGGGAGGGGGGGGGGGGCTAAAAAAGCCCCCCCCCCCCCCCCCGTGAGTCGTGTTACAGAATATACCCCAGTGACTGCCGGGTTAAGGCTCCAGAGGTCATAAATGGTCAAAAAGGGCTGTTTGTGGCAAAACAAAATCGCAAATAACTTTTTATCTAATGAAAATAAATAAATACTGTTGACGCCATCGTGTTTGTCTCGTCAAGGCGCGTCGATTTTTTTAAAACTCAGGTCAAGGTGAAGCGGTGACCCAAGTAGGTCATATTCATATCTTCGGAAGAGGAAGCATTTGAATATTTCCCCATTGACTTATCATGGGGAGGTTACGAGATTGACCCGACCGCAGGTCACCGATATCAAAAATCCGAGATACAAATTATAGATACTCGTAACCATATGACACCCAGTAAGTTTGAAAACTGATGGGTCAAAAACGTTGGCTGTGGTACGACAGCAAACTTTTTTGGTGGTGGGGTCACGTGACCTGATCTGGTGACCTGAACTGAGATGACCCGGAGTATTTTTTCTCACAAAATGTGGGTAATAGATGCCCCAACACCTGTGCCAAAAACGGCGACGCTGCTTTTTTCGTGTGAATAACGCCACAACTCTACTTTTCAGATGACGAGGCCATAGAGGCTGTCATTGATCTACTCGGCAGCGACCTTTCGTCTCTGGTGGGGGAGACAGCGGAGCAGCCGAGAGTGGAGCCGGCCACTGGCAGCTCGTACTGTGTGACCGTGGAGGAGCTGAAAGTCGGCGAAGCTGGCAGTCTCGCCAGCGCCCTGCTCTTGCGGGCCATTGCCCATGTAGTCTTCGCCCAAAGAGTGCGTCGTAACGCCCGCCGCCCACCATACTTCTTACAGCACTTCGTGCTGGACATCCGCGAAACGGCGACGCTGCCACGCGCTGTTTGGCGGGCGGCCAAGGCCCTGGGGGCAGCCGAGTGATAGTGCGGGCGGCAAAGACGCTGGAGGCAGCCGAGTGATGGTGCGGGCGGCAAAGACGCTGGAGGCAGCCGAGTGATAGTGCGGGCGGCAAAGACGCTGGAGGCAGCCGAGGGGCAGCCGAGTGATAGTGCGGGCGGCAACGACGCTGGAGGCAGCCGAGTACGTTGCGTGACGGGGGTGCAGCCGAGTACGTTGCGTGAGGGGTGCAGCCGAGTACGTTGCGTGAGGGGGGTGCAGCAGAGTACGTTGCGTGAGGGGTGCAGCCGAGTACGTTGCGTGAGGGGGGTACAGCCGAGTACGTTGTGTGAGGTGGTGCAGCCGAGTACGTTGCGTGAGGGGGGTGCAGCCGAGTACGTTGCGTGAGGGGGTACAGCCGAGTACGTTGCGTGAGGGGGGGCAGCCGAGTACGTTGCGTGATCTCTGCTAGTAATGTTTGTGTTTTGTTCTTGTTGAATACATTGTTACATTTTTAACATTTATTTATGGGAACTGGTGGAATATATCATCCACGAGTCGTATAGGTGGTCTTGTGTCATGCCACCTCATTTCCTCGACAGAGAGCACGAGATGGTCTCGTTGGAGAAAGTACATGGAATGAGAGATTATCAGGAGCATCAGGAGAGATAAAGATAGGCGTGCGGAGACAAAACACGTACATTTAGAACCTCTATATAGGTCTCGTAAAATATACTGGAAGCATCTCGACCGGAAAGTGCCAAGAGATGAAACCGACGCGTTATCTTTGAAGAGGCCATGAGGACATATGGTCTACGGGGCCGCAAAATATTTACTTACGGATACCGTTTTTTGTTCGAAAAGGTCTCCGAGGAGTGAGCTTCTTTGCGAAGATGTGCTGGTGGTTTCTGGGAAGGCTCATGCACGGTTTCCGAAGAAGCCATTGAGGTGAAGTGAATTATCTCACAAGAGACCGAAGATGATGCGCGGTTTCGCTCAAGCCAAACTAAAAATTAAATGGTCTCAAAAAGGGTGGCTCTTTGCAAAGTCGTTTTAAATGCCTCGGAGACTTTCTCATGGGCTTTTCTGTTTCTCAGTGTTCTTGGATGGTGAGTTGGATGGGACTGAGACGAGACACTGATGCTGCCCTGTACGGCTCAGCTGTACTTATACTCCGGGCGACCGGCACAGGTGACCGCAGCTTGAAGTTTGACCTCGCAGCCGCGAATACATCCCGGCCCCTAGTATGCATAGAAATGTAACTAAGCCGAGCTGAAGTGTCTAGCGCCAGAGTAAATTGGATGGGAAAACAGTGGAAACCTCGGAAAACGGTTTCGCCTGTCTTTGTGTAGCATATTACCAGTGCCATGTCTGATTTATCTTGATGCATTATATCTCATATTTACGCTAATGTATGCATTGCTACGACTCAACGAGCTTTACTCACACTTCAAGATACCGTGAATGAAGGCATTTATTGAATACACACTTTACAAGACGCACTCCTATTTTTAGATCCAAACAAATAACAGATTTGGCCTTAAAATATTTCAAAACGCATCAAAGATTTGTTCGTATTTTGCTTCACGTAGTAATGTTTTAGCTATACTTTTTGCAAATAAACAGTAAGCAAATTACCTAAGGTTGTGCTTATCGTCATTGTAATGAGCTCTAATACTCACTACTCATTCTCAGTTGATAAAGCTTTTGGTACCTACCTGGAGCGCAGTTTAAGTATATTTGTTGTGCTGGACCACTGAGAATATGCCATGCGACGCTAATGATATATTCCTCCTCTTTTATAGGCATTGATATTGGAAAATATTGTTGCACAAAACATTACAAGAACACGCACTAAAATGTTAAGTTTACCATTTGTTTTTGTTTTTGCTGGGCTTTGTCGGTGCCTCACTTAACTGACTTCAAGTGAAATTAAATTAAAGGAACAATGCACAAGTTGCGTGATTGGTAGTGAGTTAAAAAGTACCCTAAACTATCAGCAATAGTGCCAGTAAAATCCATCTATAGATCTGATTCATCTGGACGCTTCACCAGCAACAGTTACCTCGATAAATTGCTTCAAATAAGCAAAACATGGTTTCCTTGAAGAATATCAAAATGTATCGTGATGTGCTCCTGCAAGCAGCGACGGTATTTAGAAACGAGTTTCTTCGTTAACCGTAACCGGCGGCCATGGCTCCGCGACCGTGAACATGTCGTGAATCTTATCACTTGCGTCTACAGAACTGTCTCGCGATCTTAAATAGCGGCTGATAAAATGGAAGAAATTAGGAAAAAAGGATCATGTTACGCGTTGCTACTCTGAAATTTACGCCCATTGACATTCATCTAACGCATATGCGTGCCAATTCGCATGCGTCGCGTTACTATACAATCACGGCGTCTGGCCTGATAGGATTACTTGTGCGCCTATATCCTTTTCTACCATGGACATTTAAAAGATGGGCGAAACGCGATATGAAAATTAACCCTCGCCCTGGTGTGGGGTCTTCCCCCCCCCCCCCCCCCCTGAGGTTTTTCAAGAATAGCAAGGAAACAGCGGCCAACATCGCCTGCTAAATGTGGCACAACTGTTGTACATCAATTACCCACTTTGTGTGAATGTTTTGATATCGGGTCATCCCAGGTCAGGTCACCAGGTCACGTCAAGTGCCATTACCTCCAACAATGTTGCCACACAAATTTCACAGGGTTTGAGCGAACGATTTAAAACTCACAAAAGTATCTATAATTATTTTATCTCTGATTTTGTGTATATAGATGACCTCTAAGGTCAGGTCAATTTCGTGAACTCCCTATTATAAGTCAATGACAAAATATACAAATGCTTCCTATTCTGAGAATACGCATTAGACAGGCCAATTCTTTCAGGTTTATGTTAATGTATCTCTTTCTTGATGACCCAGATGCAATTGTTATTCAGTGACCTCTGCAAGGTCAGCTGAGGTCATCTGTGGTCACCAGCACCTTTTTACTAATAACTTTAGAAAGAATAAACCTGCAGACGTGACACCATGCGCTTGTATCGACTAGGCGCATCTTTCCATATGCAACATAACTTACTTTGGTAAACGAATCACCTTGACCTGAGTTTGAATTATGGACTTGACCTAATCCGGTCATCGTGTATAAGGTTCGAATCACCTGGACGAGACAGACACGATGGCGTTTGTATTATTGTTCTATCTTTGACAGATAAACAGTTATACATTACAACGTTTTGGAAGAAAATATCGTCGTGACGTTTGGTGACTTCTGGAGCCTAAACTAGTGACCTGAGTTAAAATGTGACGAGACCGGTGGGATTTCATTTTTCAAGAGCTTTTGATTGTTTTTCTGTTAGTTCCTAGCTATCACAGTTCCCGGGATATTTGGAGGTGTCTGGAGCAAAGGCTTAAACTTGGAAAATGTGAACATTGATGACCTCTGGTGACCTCGATATTGACCGGAGCCAAAAAATGCCGGAAATAACATCGAATGTGGGGTTATGGAGGAAGTCGTCTCATATACGCACGGGGCGCGGATTAAAAATGTGATACAAATATATAAGGGCAAGTATTGGTATAATATACAATTATGCATGCTCAATTCAAATACTGGTTTGTATTAGTTTCAGTGCTTTGTCAGCACACATGGCGATTGAACGAATAAAATGAAAAACTAAGATATAATTAATAGTTTCCATCAAGGTACGATATCATGCATCTGACATTTTGCTTCACAAAGACAAAATCTTCGGCATTCCCGAACATTTCTGCCGCATTAGCACACAAAGTGCACAAACTAATTAGTCAAGTTAACTGGTTTAAGCAGTGCTATGTACACCTGTTCCGCATAAAATATCCACGATATTACAATACGATTGAAAAAGAGAAAACATGTCCGATCAACATGTTTATATTATACGATTTCACGAAGGATTATTGCGCTGAAAATCTCTAAAAGATTCTGAAAGTTTTCAAAACTACACATCTTTTACATACCGTTTTTGGCTAGAAATGTCCCTCATGATTTTGTAATATGTTGGTAACCATAAAATATGTTGACGAAACTGCGGTTTTAATGAAATAAGCAAGATAAGTATGGATATAATCTTCCAAAAAGTTTGAGAAGATTCAGGAAGTTTCAGGAAGATTATATCAATACTTATCTTATTACCACCAAACCGCAATTTTGTAAAGATATTTTATTCTTATCAATATATTACAAAATTATGAGACACATTTCAAGCCAAATATCGCATGTAAAAGTTGTGTTGTTTTTCAAAACTTTCAGAATCTTGCAGAAACTTATCAGAACAATAATCCTTTGTAAAACGGCTATTGTCACGGTGAACAATCTAGATTGTCTAGTGACATTAAATATCTGCATTTAAATGACATTTAAACCATTCTCGTGACAAATTTATTGAAACTTGCTTTACATATACATTAAACGTTTACGTTTGCTTATCAAAATATACATTTTCATTCCAAATTAATTGGAGTGTCCATAAAGGGTAACAATATAAATTAGATAATGACTTCCACTACTACGTACTTCTTAGTTTGCCAACGAAAGCAATCAGTGATCTGCAGCTTCAGTAACGTCTTCTGGCAAGTCATTCAACACTCACCACACTCACCTTTCCACAGTCATTTCACATCTTACATTGTTTTTCTTTCTTTGTCAAAAAATGGATGGTAAAATAAACAGATGCGTACTTGCTCAAAGGTGTATTTAATACAATTACAACGCATAATATTGCAACGACATACAGTGACATTACAATGTTCATACATTAAATCGCACATTAGATCACTAACAAGGCACATGATCAACAACCACGGGACATTGACAAGAACAGAATTAGGAGAGCGATACGCACATGTCACGACCAGATTATCAATGTTGAGAATTATCGGCAGACTTCTCAATAGTGTCCACCATATTTGCCGCCATACGCTACTCCACGGCCTCCAGACACACCAACACTTCAGTACCGACGAGCGTAGCCTCCGTTGGTTCCAGCACGGCCGCCGTAGCCACCGTAAGCCCCGACAGAGCCGGAATACCCGCCGTAGGCTCCAGCACGGCTGCCGAAGCCGCCGTAAGTACGGCCGCCGTGGCCGGCGTAGGCTCCATTACGGCCGCTGTAGCCGCCGTACCCGGCGTAGACTCCAGCACGGCCGACGTTGCCGGCGTAGGGAGACCGGTCGTATCCTCTGTTGTTGTAGCCGGTGTAGCGACTGTTCCCAAAGCTGGAATCTCCGTATCCGCCCAGACTGCGACCGAAGCCGCGGCCGTTGGGGCTGTTGCCATAGTAACCACGTTGATTGTCGTACTGACCGGGATAACCTCTGCAGGTAAAAATAGCCGCAATTAGACAAAATCCTAAAAGTTTTAAGGTTATAAATTTCGTTACTCATAATACATCAGTTGACATGATTGGTTTCTAAATCAACACAGAAATGAACAGTGCCTTCCATTTTATTATTTTCATCATACATTAAAACATTATAGGTATCACGACGCCGAAATTCACCTTTATATAATAGTTTGGCACCTATAAAGCTGAATGATTAATTAAATCGATCAATGGATTCGGACAAAATAAAGCAAAATTGTCATAAATTAGGTATGTTCAAAAATCATGTAAGCTCCATCGGACCAGTCAAAAGAGTCAAGAGACTATTCGACACGAAGCTGAGCATTATTTGTGATCTTATTTACCCACCTTCCAAAGCCTGCTGCTCGTGAAGAGAAGCCATTAGCCTCAGTGTCCTGATCTTTGCTGACAGCTGATGCCGCCATCGCCTGGTCTTCCTTGTCTTCAGCGGCCGCCGCAAGGGCCATCGCCGCAGCCAGCAGCACAATCAGCTTCATGGTTCTTGGATGGTGAGTTGGATGGGACTGAGACGAGACACTGATGCTGCCCTGTACGGCTTAGCTGTACTTATACTCCGGGCGACCGGCACAGGTGACCGCAGCTTGAAGTTTGACCTCGCAGCCGCGAATACATCCCGGCCCCTAGTATGCATGGAAATGTAACTAAGCCGAGCTGAAGTGTCTAGCGCCAGAGTAAATTGGATGGGAAAGCAGTGGAGACCTCGGAAAACGGTTTCGCCTGTCTTTGTGTAACATATTACCAGTGCTATGTCTGATTTATCTTGATGCATTATATCTCATATTTACGCTAATATATGCATTGCTACAACGACTCAACGAGCTTTACTCACACTTCAAGATACCGTGAATGAAAGCATTTATTGAATACACACTTTACAAGACGGACTCCTATTTTTAGATCCAAACAAATAACAGATTTGGCCTTAAAATATTTCAAAACGCATCAAAGATTTGTTCGTATTTTGCTTCACGTTGTAATGTTTTAGCTATACTTTTTTGCAATTGAACAGTAAGCAAATTACCTAAGGTTGTGCTTATCGTCATTGAAATGAGCTCTAATACTCAGTACTCAGTTTCAGTTGATAAAGCTTTTGGTACCTACCTGGAGCGCAGTTTAAGTATATTTGTTGTGCTTGACCACTGATAATATGCCATGCGACGCTAATGATATATTCCTCCTCTTTTATAGGCATTGATATTGGAAAATATTGTTGCACAAAACATTATAAGAACACGCATTAGAATGTTAAGTTTACCATATGTTTTTGTTTTTGCTGGGCTTTGTTGGTGCCTCACTTAACTGACTTCAAGTGAAATTAAATTAAAGGAACAATAAACAAGTTGCGTGATTGGTAGTGAGTTAAAAAGTACCATAAATTATCAGCGATAGTGCCAGATAAATCCAACTATATATCTGATTCATCTGGACGCTTCACCAACCACAGTTTACTCGATAAATTGCTTCAAATGGGTAAAACATGGTTTCCTTAAAGAATATACAAATGCATCGTGATGTGCTCCTGCAAGCAGCGACGGTATTTATAAAAGAGGTTCTTCGTTAACCGTAACCGGCGGCCATGGCTCCGCGACCGTGAACATGTCAAGAATCTTATCACTTGCGTCTACAGAACTGTCTCGCGATCTTGCATAGCGGCTGATAAAATGGAAGAAATTAGGAAAAAAGGATCATGTTACGCGTTGCTACTCTGAAATTTACGCCCATTGACATTCATCTAACGCATATGCGTGCCAATTCGCATGCGTCGCGTTTCTATACAATCACGGCGTCTGGCCTGATAGGATTACTTGTGCGCCTATATCCTTTTCTACCATGGACATTTAAAAGATGGGCGAAACGCGAAATGAAAATTAACCCTCGCCATGGTGAGGGGTCTTCCCCCCCCCCCCCCCCCCCCCCTGAGGTTTTTCAAGAATAGCAAGAAAACAGCGGCTAACAGCGCCTGTTAAATGTGGCACAACTGTTGTACATCAATTACCCACTTTGTGTGAATGTTTTGACCTCGGGTCATCCCAGGTCAGATCACCAGGTCACGTCAAGTGCCATTACCTCCAACAATGTTGCCACACAAATTCCACAGGGTTTGTCCGAACGATTTAAAACTCACAAAAGTATCGATAATTCTTTTATCTCGGATTTTTTAGTATATAGATGACCTCCTAGGTCAAGAAAATTTCGTGAACTCCCTATTATACGTCAATGGGAAAATATACAAATGCTTCCTATTCTGAGAATACGCAATAGACAGGACAATTATTTCACGTTTATGTTACTTTATCTCTTTCTTGATGACCCAGATGCAATTGTTATTCAGTGACCTCTGCTAGGTCAGCTGAGGTCATCTCTGGTCACCAGCACTTTTTTACCAATAACTCTTGATAGAATAAACATACAGACGTGCAACCGAAACCACTGTGTTTTTATCGTCGAGGCGCATCTTCCCATATGCAACATAACTTACTTTGGTCACCGAATGACCTTGACCTCAGTTTGAATTTTGGGCTTGACCTAATCCGGGCATCGTGTATAAAGTTCGAATCACCTGGACGAAACAGAAATGATGGTTTTTATATTATTGTTCTATCTTTAACAGATAAACAGTTATACATTACAACGTTTTGGAAGAAAATGTCGTCGTGACATTTTGTGACTTCTGGAGCCTAAACTAGTGACCTGAATTAAAATTTGACCACACCAGTGGGATTACATTTTTCTAGAGCATTCGTTTTCTTTTCTGTTAGTTTCTAACTATCATAGTTCCCGGGATATTTGGGGGTGTCTGGAGCAAAGGCCTAAACTTGGAAAATGTGAACATTGATGACCTCTGGTGACCTCGATATTCACCGAAGCCAAAGAAAGAATGCCGGAAATAACATCGAATGTGGGGTCATGGGGAAGTCATCTCATGTAACCACAGGGCGCGGATTAAAGATGTAATAATACATATATAAGGGCATGTATTAGTAAAATATACAATTATGCATTCTCAATTCAAATATGTGTTTGTATTAGTCTCAGTGCTTTGTAAGTACACATGGCGATTGAATGAATAAGAATGAAAAACTAAAATATCATGAATAGTTTCCATCAAGATACCATATTATGCGTCTGAAATTTTGCTTCACAAAGACAAAATCTTCGGCATTCCCGAACATTTCTGCAGCATTAGCACACAAAGTGCACAAACTAATTAGTCAAGTCACTGGTTTAAGCAGTGCTATTTGCACCTGTTCCGCATAAAAAAAATCCACGATATTACAATTCTATTGAATAAGAGAAAACATTTCCGACCAACAAGTTGATATTAGACGATTTCACGAAGGATTATTGCGCTGAAAAGTTTCTGAAAGGTTCTGAAAGTTTTGAGAGAGAAAAAATATACACATCTTTTATGTCCTGGGGGGGGGGGGGACATCGCAGGCGCCATAGGGATGAATGTATACATGGCAAATCTGAACGGCGCCCTGACTGGGCTACGTTTTGAAAAAGTGGTGCAAAGTAGCATCATATTATTCATTGGAGATTCTAGATTGAGCCCAAACGAATTATAAGGTTCCACCTGGTTATGCAATATATATAGTGCAGCTGACATGATCGGTTACCATAGCCTTATTTGGGGTGTAACAACCACGTTATACCGTTCCCTTTCCGTTGCAAATGCAATCTAAGCTTCATATACTTCATATACTAAGCTTAGATCGCATTTGCAACGGAAAGTGAACGGCATAACGTGGTTGTTACATCACAAATAAGGCCATGGTAATCGAATATTTCAGCTGCTCTCCAGAAATTCCATGACCAGGTGGAACCTTATAATTCGTTGGGCTCAATCTAGAATCTCCAACGAATAATATGATGCAACTTTGCACCACTTTTTCCAAGCGAAGCCCAGTTAGGGCGCCGTTCAGATTTGCCATTTATACATTGGTCCCTATCGCGCCCGCGATGTTTTGCCCCCCAGCACGGCTGACGCCACCACACAGTGTGGTAACGGGCCGCCCGGCGTATGCGGCGCGCGAGTTGGCTGTCTAGGTATTATATTGATGTCAGTGAAGGTGAGACAGCGACAATTGTGGCGCTGTTTGTGCCAGTAGCGATGCGATTCAAGTGCCTGTCGTTGGATGTTTACATCTTACAAGCTATTTTGGACAGTGTATATTTGATGTTTTACGATGATATTCTAATGCTAAGCCACATAGAAGATGACTGAGATCCTGTCATGTTTTTGCGCCAATCATATCTTTAGTTTGGGATGTGTAGTTATCTTTAACAGCGTTTTGCTAACTCACGGTACGGCGGTACCCAATCAACTGACACCAACGTGCGTTGGCGCGTCGGAACACTTTTTCACCTCTGTTTAAACCATTCTCGTGACAAATGTACTGAAACTTGCTTTACATATACATTATACATCTACCATTTGCTTATCAAAATATACCTTTTCATTATATTGGATTGGAATGGATTATATTAATTATTATTAATTATTAATAAGATTGTATTCATGAATAATTAACATAATCTAAATTAAGATTATATTAGATTATATTAAAAGATTATATATATTATTGGATTATATTAATTAGAGTGTCCATAAAGGGTAACAATATAAATTAGCTAATGCCTTCTACTACTATGTACTACTTAGTTTGCCAACTAAAGCAATCAGTGATCTGCAGCTTCAGTAACGTCTTCTGGTAAGTCATTCAACACTCACCACAACCACCTTTCCAGTCATTTCACACCTACATTGTTTTTCTTTCTTTGTCAAAAAATGGATGGTAAAATAAACAGATGCGTACTTGCTCAAAGGTGTATTTAATACAATTACAACGCATAATATTGCAACGACATACAGTGACATTACAATGTTTATACATTAAATCGCACATTAGGTCACTAACAAGGCAAGGATCAACAACTACGGGACATTGACAAGAACAGCATTAGGAGAGCGATACGCACATGTCACGACCAGATTATCAATGATGAGAATGATCGGCAGACTTCTCAATAGTGTCCACCATATGTGCCGCCATACGCTACTCCACGGCCTCCAGACACACCAACACTTCAGTACCGACGAGCGTAGCCTCCGTTGGCTCCAGCACGGCCGCCGTAGCCACCGTAAGCCCCGGCAGAGCCGGAATATCCACCATAGGCTCCAGTACGGCTGCCGAGGCCGCCGTAAGTACGGCCGCCGTAGCCGGCGTAGGCTCCATTACGGCCGCCGTAGCCGCCGTACCCGGCGTAGACTCCAGCACGGCCGACGTTACCGGCGTAGGGAGACCGGTCGTATCCCCTGTTGTTGTAGCCGCTGTAGCCACCGTTCCCAAAGCCGGAGTCTCCGTATCCGCCCAGATTGCGACCGAAGCCGCGGCCGTTGCGGCTGTTGCCATAGTAACCACGTTGATTGCCGTACTGACCAGAATAGCCTCTGCAGGTAAAAATAGCCGCACTTAGACAAAATCTTTAAAAGTTTTAAGGTTATAAATCTCGTTACTCATAATACATCAGTTGACATGATTGGTTTCCAAATCAACACAGAAATGAACAGTTCTTTCCATTTTATTATTGTCTTCATACATTAAAACATTGTAGGTATCTCGACGCCGAAATTCACCTTTATATAATAGTTCGACACCAAAAAGCAAAATGATTAAATACATGGATCAATGGATTCGGACAAAATAAAGCAAAATAGTCCTAAATTCGGTAAGTTCAAAAATCCTATAAGGCCGAGCATTATTTATTATCTTATTACCCACCTTCCAAAGCCTGCTGCTCGTGAAGAGAAGCCATTAGCCTCAGTGTGCTGATCTTCACTGACAGCTGATGCCGCCATCGCCTGGTCTTCCTTGTCTTCAGCGGCCGCCGCAAGGGCCATCGCCGCAGCCAGCAGCACAATCAGCTTCATGGTTCTTGGATGGTGAGTTGGATGGGACTGAGACGAGACACTGATGGTGCCCTGTACGGCTCAGCTGTACTTATACTCCGGGCGACCGGCACAGGTGACCGCAGCTTGAAGTTTGACCTCGCAGCCGCGAATACATCCCGGCCCGTAGTAGGCATAGAAATGTAACTAAGCCGAGCTGAAGTGTCTAGCGCCAGAGTAAATTGGATGGGAAAGCAGTGGAGACCTCGGAAAACGGTTTCGCCTGTCTTTGTGTAACATATTACCAGTGCTATGTCTGATTTATCTTGATGCATTATATCTCATATGTACGCTCATGTATGCATTGCTACAACGACTCAACGATCTTTACTCACACTTCAAGATACCGTGAATGAATGCTTGTATTGAATACACACTTTATAAGACGCACTCCTGTTTTTAGATCCAAACAAATAACAGATTTGGCCTTAAAATATTTCAAAACGCATCAAATATTTGTTCTTATTTTGCTTCACGTTGTAAGGTTTTAGCTTTATTTTATTAAATTAACCAGTAAGCAAAGTACCTAAAGTTGTGCTTATCGTCATTGTAATGAGTTATAATACTCACTACTCAGTGTCAGTTGATAAAGCTTTTGGTACCTACCTGGAGAGCAGTTTAAGTATATGTGTTGTGCTGGACCACTGATACCATGCCATGAGACGCTAATTATATATTCCTCCTCTTTTATAGGCATTAGTATTGGAAAATATTGTTGCACAAAACACTTCAAGAACACGCATTAAAATGTTAAGTTTACCCTTTTGTTTTTGTTTTTGAGAGGCTTTGTCTGTGCGTCACTTAACCCGCCATTGACTGGAGGGGGCGTGTAACGCCATCCTCCCTGATGAATTTTCGTAATAGCTAAAAAACTAACAGCGCTATCCACGTGAAACTTTGGGAACCTTCTTGTAAATCATGTATAAGTCTTCGTCTTCTGTGGAAAAATAAAGCAATTTCCTAGAAAAATTTCAAGTTATATCGATTTTTTTGTTGTTGTCACACACACGAGTTTTACACCAAAATCAGCTAAAATTTAACAGACCGTACAAATGCTATATTTGAAGCAAAATGCAATCTAAAAACGTTAAAAGATGTCAAATAGCAAGGGCTACAACATGGCAATCTCTAAATGTCGGAAATTGTTGGTTTTCAGCTCAAAAAATAAAATAATAACTTCTTCTTCTTTTTTTTTGGGGGGGGGGGGAATTGCCCACACAATCTTTTTTCTTCTTCTCAAAGATATTCAAAATGCAGGAATATATGTCAGAGAACCACATATGGGAACTTACAATACCAAAGTTCAGAATGATATCACAATTGTTTAATGAATTATGGCATCTAAAGTATAGATAACACATGACTTAATATTTAAAAATTGCGTTTTTTTTACTTTTGTTGACCAGATACCGACAAATAAATGTAACCACTCTATTTCTGAGACAAAATTGCCTTTCTTGTTCAAATTTATCCATTTACCATTTTGACCTTCGGTGACCGGAACTTGACCTGAAATTGACATTTGCTTCACGTAAATGATGTCTGGTAGTAAAATGACTATCACTATCGAATTATACAATGAAAATAACTCATAAAACATGTGTTGCATGACTTTCGTAGATATTTTGAGCATAGTGACCTTTTGTGACCTGACATTGACGTTGACCTTGGCCAAAAATCTCCCTTTAGTTCATGCAGGATATGTATCCTACCTTTGGCAGCACTTTGTTTGAAACTGGTCGCAATCAAAGGCTTTGGATGGAAAGTATCACCCATAAACTAAAATACGCCGATTTTGACATTTGACCTCACTTTTACATTTTTTAGCATGCTTTATATTTGTATCATTGAGGGATTTCGATGGCCGCCTTGTGTGTGTCGCTGCAATTATTGGTTCGCTATGCACAAGTTGTGTGGGTCGTAATCAGTTAAGACGTACCCTAAATTATCAACGATAGTGCCAGCAAAATCCAACTATATATCTGATTCTTAGGGACGCTTCACCAGCAACAGTTTTCTCGAGAAATTGCTTCAAATGGGCAAAATGCGGTTTTCTCGAAGAACATCAAAATGTATCGAGCAGTGCTCCTGCAAGCTACGACTGTATTTAGAAACGAGGTTCTTCGTTAACCGCAACCGACGGCTATGGCTCCGCGGTCACGTCAAGTGACATTACCTCCAATAATGTTGCCACACAAATTACACAGGGTTTGTCCGAACAATGCAAAGCTCACTACAGTATCTATAATTATCGTATACCGGATTTCGTTTTATATAGATGACCTCTAATGTCAGGTAAATTTCGTGACCTCCCTATTATAAGTCAATGGGAAAATATACAAATGCTTCCTATTCTGAGAATACGCATTAGACAGGCCAATTCTTTCAGGTTTATGTTACTCGTTATTGATGACCCAGGTGCAATTGTTGTTCAGTGACCTCTGCCATGTCAGCCGAGGTTATATGCAGTCACCAGCACTTTTTTACCAATCATTATTGATAGAATAAACATACAGACGTTCGACCGATACCACTGTATTTGTACCGTCGTGGCGCATTAGATTATGCATCTTTCAGAATCTATATGCAACATAAGTTACCTTGGTCACCGAATGACCGTGAGCTGAGTTTGCATTTTGGACTTGACCTAATCCGGTCATCGTGTATAAAGTTCCAATCACCTGGAAGAGACTAACATGATGGCGTTTATATTATTGTTCTATCTTTAACAGATAAACAGTTATTCATTAAAACGTTTTGGAAGAAAATGTCATCGTGACTTTTGGTGACCTCTGGGGCTTAAACTAGTGACCTGAGTTAAAATTTGACGACACCAGTGGGATTGCATTTTTCAAGAGCTTTCGACTGTTTTTCTGTTAGTTCCTAGCTATCATAGTGCCCGGGATATTTGGGGGTGTCTGGAGCAAAGGCCTACTAAATTTGGAAAATGTGAACACTGATGACCTCTGGTGACCTCGATATTCACCGGAGCCAAAGAACGCCGCAAATAACATCGAATGTGGGATCATGGGGAAGTCGTCTCATGTACCCACGGGGCGCGGATTAAAAAATGTAATAAAGACATAAAGACATAAAGACATAAAAGAAAAGTGCAACAAAGAGCCTCTTGGGCCCATCCGAGGTTGCACGCCACCCCACCCCCACCCCCCCCCCCCCCCCCTCCACCAGTCTCGCCCCTTCAAATCACCTTACTCTCCTGCATAAAAGAAGGCTAATCCCACGAGTGATTATGAACTAATCCCTTCTCTGGAAAGTATTTATCTAATCTAATTTTGAAGGAAGCAAGTGTCACTGCATCAGCGACATCCCCTGGTAGCATATTCCAATGTCCTACAACCCTTCTACTGAAAAATGACTGTCGTAGCCTAGTCCTACTTTGTTTCATAATGAGTTTATGCTGATGACTTCTACCTCGATTTTCCCTATTGAACTCAAACATACCCTTTAAATATCCAGAATGCTGACTATTTACAAATTTGAAGACTTCAATTAGATCTCCTCTTAGCCTTCTATATCTAAGTGAAAACATACCCAATTTCTTTAATCTATCTTCATAAGGTAAACTACCAAGACAATTAACCATTTTTGTTGCCCTTTTTTGAACTCTTTCTAACAACCAGCAATCTTTCTCATATGTTGGAGAATAATAAATATATAAGTGCAAGTATGAGTAAAATATACAATTATGCATGCTCAATTCAAATACTTGTTTGTATTCGTCTCAGTGCTTTGTAAGCACACATGGCGATTGAATGAATAAGAATTAAAAACTAAAATGTAATTAATAGTTTCCATCAAGGTACCATATCATGTGTCTGAAAGTTTGCTTCACAAAGACAAAATCTTCGGCGCACCTGTTCCGCATACAAAATCCACGATATTACAATTCGATTGAATAAGAGAAAACATTTCCGATCAACAAGTTGATATTAGCCGTTTTCACAAAGGATTATTGCGCTGAAAAGTTTCTGAAAGATTCTGAGAGTTTTGAAAAACTACACCTCTTTTACATGCGGTTTTTGGCTAGAAATGTCCCTCATGATTTTTTAATATGTTGGTAACAATAAAATATGTTGATAAAATTGCGGTTTTGTGGTAATAAGCAAGATAAGTATTGATAGAATCTTACAAAAAGTTTCAGGAAGATTCAGGAAGTTTCGGGAAGATTATATCAATACTTATCTTCCTTATTACCACCAACCCGCAATTTTGTCACCATATTTTATTTTTACCGATATATTACACAATTATGAAGCACATTTCAAGCCAAATATCGCATGTAAAAGTTGTGTAGTTTTTCAAAACTTTCAGAATCTTTTAGAAACTTTTCAGAGAAATAATCCTTCGTGAAAACGGCTATTGACACGGTGAACAATCCATATTCCTTTAGTGACATTGAAGATCTGCACTCAAATGACATTTAAACCATTCTCGTGACAAATTTACTGAAACTTGCTTTACATATAGATTATACATCTACGGCTTGCTTATCAAAATATACATTTTCGTTACTATATTATTTGGAGTGTCGTCCATAAAGGGTAACAATATAAATTAGCTAATCCTTCTACTACTATGTACTATTTAGTTTGCCAACGAAAGCAATCAGTGATCTGCAGCTTCAGTAACGTCTTCTGGTAAGTCATTCAACACTCACCACAACCACCTTTCCACAGTCATTTCACACCTACATTGTTTTTCTTTCTTTGTCAAAAAATGGATGGTAAAAGAAACAGATGCGTACTTGCTCAAAGGTGTATTTAATACAATTACAACGCATAATATTGCAACGACATACAGTGACATTACAATGTTCATACATTAAATCGCACATTAGATCACTAGCAAGGCACATGATCAACATCTAAGGGACATTGACAAGAACAGCATTAGGAGAGCGATACGCACATGTCACGACCAGATTATCAATGATGAGAATGATCGGCAGATTTCTCAATAGTATCCATCATATCTGCCGCCATACGCTCCTCCACGGCCTCCAGACACACCAACACTTCAGTACCGACGACCGTAGCCTCCGTTGGCTCCAGCACGGCCACCGTAGCCACCGTAAGCTCCAGCAGAGCCGGAATATCCGCCGTAGGCTCCAACACGGCTGCCGAGGCCGCCGTAAGTACGGCCGCCGTAACCGGCGTAGGCTCCATTACGGCCGCCGTAGCCGCCGTACCCGGAGTAGATTCCTGCACGGCCGACGTTGCCGGCGTAGGGAGACCGGTCGTATCCTCTGTTGTTGTAGCCGGTGTAGCGACCGTTCCCAAAGCCGGAGTCTCCGTATCCGCCCAGACTGCGACCGAAGCCGCGGCCGTTGCGGCTGTTGCCATAGTAACCACGTTGATTGTCGTACTGACCGGGATAGCCTCTGCAGGTAAAAATAGCCGCAGTTAGACAAAATCTTAAAAGATTTAAGGTTATTAATCTCGTTACTCATAATACATCAGATGACATGATTGGTTTCTAAATCAACACAGAAATGAACAGTTCCTTCCATTTTATTATTTTCATCATACATTAAAACATTATAGGGATCTCGACGCCGAAATTCACCTATATATAATAGTTTGACACCTATAAAGCTAAATGACTAAATCAATGGATCAATGGATTCGGACAAAATAAAGCATAATTGTCATAAATTAGGTATGTTCAAAAATCATGTATTCTCCATCGGACCAGTCAAAAGAGTCAAGAGACTATTCGACACGAAGCTGAGCATTATTTGTGATCTTATTTACCCACCTTCCAAAGCCTGCTGCTCGTGAAGAGAAGCCATTAGCCTCAGTGTCCTGATCTTTGCTGACAGCTGATGCCGCCATCGCCTGGTCTTCCTTGTCTTCAGCGGCCGCCGCAAGGGCCATCCCCGCAGTCAGCAGCACAATCAGCTTCATGGTTCTTGGATGGTGAGTTGGATGGGACTGAGACGAGACACTGATGCTGCCCTGTACGGCTCAGCTGTACTTATACTCCGGGCGACCGGCACAGGTGACCGCAGCTTGAAGTTTGACCTCGCAGCCGCGAATACATCCCGGCCCCTAGTAGGCATAGAAATGTAACTAAGCCGAGCTGAAGTGTCTAGCGCCAGAGTAAATTGGATGGGAAAGCAGTGGAGACCTCGGAAAACGGTTTCGCCTGTCTTTGTGTAACATATTACCAGTGCTATGTCTGATTTATCTTGATGCATTATATCTCATATTTACGCTCATGTATGCATTGCTACAACGACTCAACGATCTTTACTCACACTTCAAGATACCGTAAATGAATGAATTTATTGAATACACACTTTACAAGACGCACTCCCATTTTTTAGATCCACACAAATAATAGATTTGGCCGTAAAATATTTCAAAACGCATCAAATATTTGTTCGTATTTTGCTTCACGTTATAAGGTTTTAGCTATATTTGTTTTCAAGGTTGTGCTTATCGTCATTGTAATGAGCTCTAACACTCACTACTCAGTCTCAGTTTATAAAGCTTTTGTTACCTACTTGGAGCGCAATTTAAGTATATTTGTTGTGCTGGACCACTGAGAACATGCCATGCGACGCTAATGATATATTCCTCCTCTTTTATAGGCATTGATATTGGAAAATATTGTTGCACAAAACATTATAAGAACACGGATTAAAATGTTACGATTACCATTTGTTTTTGTTTTTGCTGGGCTTTGTCGGTGCCTCACTTAACTGACTTCAAGTGAAATTAAATTAAAGGAACCATACACAAGTTGCGTGATTGGTAATGAGTTAAAATGTACCATAAATTATCAGCGATAGTGCCAGCAAAATCCAACTATATATCTGATTCATATGGACGCTTCACCAGCAACAGTTTACTCCAGTAATTGCTTCAAATGGGCAAAACATGGTTTTCTTGAAGAATATCAAAATGTATCGTGATGTGCTCCTGCAAGCAGCGACGGTATTTAGAAACGAGGTTCTTCGTTAACCGCAACCGGCGGCCATGGCTCCGCGGCCGTGAACATGTCGTGAATCTTATCACTTGCGTCTACAGAACTGTCTCGCGATCTTGCATATCGGCTGAGAAAATGGAAGAACTGGAAGAAAGGATCACGCCCATTAACATTCATCTAACGCATATGCGTGCCAATTCGTATGCGTCGCGGTTCCATAAAATCACGGCGTCTGGCCTGATGGGAATACTTGTGTGCCTATATTCTTTCTAGCATGGGAATTTAAAAGACGGGCGAAACGCCACATGAAAATTAACCCTCGCCCTGGTGAGGGGTCATTTTGCCCCCCCCCCCCCTGAGTTTTTTTCTCTCAAGAATAGCGACAAAACAGCGGCCCGCAGCGCTACTAAATGTGGCACAACTGTTGTACATCAATTACCCAGTTTGTGTAAAAGTTTAGACCTCTGGTCATCCCAGGTCAGGTCACCAGGTCACGTCAAGTGACATTACCTCTAACTTTGTTGCCACACAAACTACATAGGGCTTGACCGAACTATTTGAAACTCACAGAAGTTTATCAGAGCATAAGTATCTATAATTCCTATATCTCTGCTTTTGTATATCGATGACCCCTAAGGTCAGGTCAATTTCGTGACCTCCCTATTATAAGTCAATGGGAAAATATAAAAATGCTTCCTAGTCAGAGAATATGCATTAGACAGGCCAATTCTTTCAGGTTTATGTTAATTTATCGCTTTCTTGATGACCCAGATGCAATTGTTATTCAGTGACCTCTGCAAGGTCAGCTGAGGTCATCTGTGGTAACCAGCACGCTTTGCCAATAACTCTTGATAAAGTAAAGATACAGACGTGCAACTGACACCACTGTGTTTGTATCGTCGAGGCGCATCCTTTAATATGCAGCATGACTTACTTGGGTCACCGAATGACCTTGACCTAAAATTACATTTTGGACTTGACCTAATCCAGTGATCGTGGCTAAGGTTCGAAGCACCTGAACGAAACAAACACAATGGCGTTTATATTATTAATATATTGTCCAGAAACGTAACATATGTAACATTATTTTCGAATTGTGTCATTGCACGACTTATCTATAGTTTAGCAAGTGTATATTATTGTTCTATCTTTAACAGATAAACTGTTATCCATTACCACGTTTTGGAACAAAATGCCATCGTGACTTTTGGTGACCTCCGGGGCCTAAACTGGTGACCTGATTAAAAAATGTGACGACACCAGTGGGATTGCATTTTGCAAGAGCTTTCGATTGCTTTTCTGTTTGTTCCTAGCTATCATAGTTCCCGGGATATTTTGGGGGTGTCTGGAGCAAAGGCCTAAACTTGGAAAATTTGAACATTGATGGCCTCTGCCCCTCTGGTAACCTCGATATTGACCAGAGCCAAAAAATGCCCGAAATAACATCGAATGTGGGGTCATGGGGAAGTCGTCTCATATGCCTATTGGTCGCGGATTAAAACTGTAATAATAAATATATAATGGCAAGTATTAGTAAAATATAAAATTATGCATGATCAATTCAAATCCTTTGTATTTTGTGTTATAGTTGGTATAAGTCTCAGTACTTTGTAAGCATACATGGCGATTGAATGATTAACCCTCGCCCTACGGGAGCTTTTTTCACCTTCGCCCTACGGGGGAGGTCCTAAAAAGACCCCCGGTTAACTTCCAAACCAAGCAAGATAGAGAAACGGGGTAAGAACTAACATGTTGCCTGTCAAATTTGGAATCTATCGGTATGCAATTTTTAGGTTTTGGGTCAACGAGTTACATTGCAGGTCAAGTGAATGACCTCGATCGATCACGTCCAGAACAGTGATTTTGCTCTGTCAGAAAACCTCAAAATTAGAAATAGATAAATGTTAACAAAAAGGCATGTTTCTAGACCAGTTTTGTCTCAGAAATAAAGAAAGATAATTATTTATTTGTATCTGGTCAAAAAAAGGTAAAAAAAGTGATTTAATAAAATGACGTCATGAGTTTCTTACACTTAGGGAGCCATTACTCAGTCAAAAATAGAGATATTGCTTTGAAATTTGGTTTGAGTATTATTCATACTCAGTTCTCTCACATATATTCCGTTTTTTTAACATCTTTGAAAATTTTAATTTTGTGGTGATTTTTCCCCAAAAAATCAGTTTTTGTTCATTTTAGGAGTTAAAAACCCAATCCGAGACAGCCATTTTAAAGAAAATAACATTTCATATATTTGCTGAATTGTGTTTGCAATTTGCTTCAAAACTCTGTTTTCTACGATTTTTCAAACATTTATCGTTTTTCCAACAACATGACGTTATCAAAATGTCATTATTTCCCAAATTTCTCAACAAATTTCAACGAAATTTGATACAGCATGCGTATAATTGTTTTAAACTCAGCTGCTATAAATTTCAGCAAGATGCGCCGCATATGTAAAAAGTTATGCAAGAAAAACCTCAGGGGGGTCGTTTTAGGACCGGGTAGGGCGAGGGTTAAGAATTAAAAACTAAAATAGAATTAAAAGTTTCCATCAAGGTACCATATCATGCGTCTGCAATTTCGCTTTATAAAGACAAGATCTTCAGCATTCTGCATTCACGAACATTTCGGCAGCATTAACACACCAAGTGTACAAGCTAATTAGTCAAGTTAACTGTTTTAAGCAGTGCTATGTACACCTGTTCCGCATAAAAAGTCATCGATATTACAATTCGGTTGAATCAGAGGAAACTTTTCCGCCCAACAAGTTCATATTGACACGTTGAACAATCCATATTTGTATAGTGACATTAAGATGTGCATTTAACACAACCCCCCCCCCCCCCCCCTCCAGGCTTTTCTCAATAACTTGAAAACTATGGGGATAGCCACTTAAACTTGCAGTACCTTATGCTGCATCAATTCTACGTCTTTTCCTCAAATTTCACTGACATTAAGGTAGTACTTTGGAAGATAATGACGTTTTAATGACGCCACTACACCGAGCACGACACAACAATCAGCTAAAGTTTGGCAGGCCGTACAAATGTCACATTTAAAGGAAAATGCAATCTAAAAATGCTGAAAGGTAGCAAATTGCAAGGGCTACAAACCTTCTTTCTCAAAATTGTAAAATGTTGTTTTTTGACCCCCAAAATAAAAATGAAAATACCCCCAAAATCTAAATTCTCGAACATTAAAAAAACAGAATACATAGTAGAGAACAAAGTATGGAAGATACTCAAGCCACATTTCAAAGAAATATGTTTGAATGAATTATGGCTCCCTAAGTATAAGTAACTCATGACGTCATTTTTTAACTCAATGTTTTAGCTTTTATTGATTAGATACAGACAAATGAATACCACCACTGTATTTCTGCGACAAAGCTGGGTCCTGTTGTTCGGGATTTTAGCTAAGATACCTCCTAACTGATCTGGGATATAATTACGCTAAAATACCGATACCTTCCTTTGCTGATCTTCATCCTAGAGAGACGGAGAGACGGAGAGACGGAGAGACGGAGAGACGGAGAGACGGAGAGACGGAGAGACGGAGAGACGGAGAGACGGAGAGACGGAGAGACGGAGAGACGGAGAGACGGAGAGACGGCGAGACGGCGAGACGGCGAGACGGCGAGACGGCGAGACGGCGAGACGGCGAGACGGCGAGACGGCGAGACGGCGACACGGCGACACGGCGACACGGCGACACGGCGACACGGCGACACGGCGACACGGCGACACGGCGACACGGCGACACGGCGACACGGCGACACGGCGACACGGCGACACGGCGACACGGCGACACGGCGACACGGCGACACGGCGACACGGCGACACGGCGACACGGCGACACGGCGACACGGCGACACGGCGACACGGCGACACGGCGACACGGCGACACGGCGACACGGCGACACGGCGACACGGCGACACGGCGACACGGCGACACGGCGACACGGCGACACGGCGACACGGCGACACGGCGACACGGCGACACGGCGACACGGCGACACGGCGACACGGCGACACGGCGACACGGCGACACGGCGACACGGCGACACGGCGACACGGCGACACGGCGACACGGCGACACGGCGACACGGCGACACGGCGACACGGCGACACGGCGACACGGCGACACGGCGACACGGCGACACGGCGACACGGCGACACGGCGACACGGCGACACGGCGACACGGCGACACGGCGACACGGCGACACGGCGACACGGCGACACGGCGACACGGCGACACGGCGACACGGCGACACGGCGACACGGCGACACGGCGACACGGCGACACGGCGACACGGCGACACGGCGACACGGCGACACGGCGACACGGCGACACGGCGACACGGCGACACGGCGACACGGCGACACGGCGACACGGCGACACGGCGACACGGCGACACGGCGACACGGCGACACGGCGACACGGCGACACGGCGACACGGTCACAATAAGGTCAAAATTTGAAATTGATGAATTTAAATATAAAAGACATGTTCCCAGACCAGGGCCCTGCTGTTTATATCTTATAACTGCGGCTTTTTGTCCTATCTGATTCATATCGGGGTCTGGTTCATATCCAGCTAGGATAACCTGTCACTTTGAGTTGCTGATGTCGTATTTTATAATGCGAACGCTAAGACCGATTTTAGGAGTAAAAATGTGTTAATTTTTCAAAACTGCCTGTTTCAGCAGGTATCATGGTTAACATTGTTCGTGAATACTGAGGTGAAGAAAACGAGTCAGTCCGAACAGTGTAGACTCGTTGCTTTGCAAAACAGATTGCAAAACACCGAGTTATGAGAGTTTCGGTTGCTGATCTACCATTCTCATAGCAGAGAGAGGAGGGGAGGCTAGCTTAGAGATTGGGGTAAACAAGCTGAATCCGCCCTCCTGATCGCGAACAAAATGGCGGTTATTGTCGTAACCTTAGGACAAGGGAAGATGTCTCCTAATTTTACGTAAATTATTTATAGATGATTGATCGAGGTCAGCCGTCCCACGGCATGCTAGTATTTGACCAAAATGGTGTGTCACGGGAGGAAATATAAATGAATATACTCCCGTGGTAATTAAACCACTTTTCCCGTTATACCAGATAGAAAGGCCCGACGTTTACAAAATAAATCAGGCTTTGTTAAGTGACTGTTTTCAATTGTTCTGAACTTTTTGGAACAATCAGAATTTGTTGGGATATGAACATCATTTCAAAATACCTTCTGATTAATTGATGAAACTTAACTTAATTGATGAAAATACCTTCTCTTGTATGTCTAATTACAAAATTGTCTAATCTCATATTAGCGACGGAAGACCGTAATGGTTTGTCTGTTGGTAATTGGGTGAAAAGATGATTATAGGTTGCGTCCTCTGCGTCCTACCATCGTTAAATCGATGCAGCTGACTCGCGCTGATATCGCAGCCGCTGCCCCGCCTCGTCTACGCAGGTGAGCGCATTGGCCGAGGTCCGAGTAGGGATGGTGGAGTCCCAGTTATGAGATTTCAAGCTCTAAAAAGATGAGCAACGCGTTCCAAAATCGATCTTAAGCTCATACGTCAGAAGCGGCGATTGCGGTCACCATGCCAGCCTTGTGTGGGGTTGTACTAGCCATGTTATGCAGATGCAGAGGCTGTCCGGCTGTCCGGCTGTCCGGCTGTCCGGCTGTCTGGCTGTCCGGCTGTCCGGTTGTCCGGCTGTCCGGCTGTCCGGCTGTCCGGCTGTCCGGCTGTCCGGCTGTCCGGCTGTCCGGCTGTCCGGCTGTCCGGCTGTCCGGCTGTCCGGCTGTCCGGCTGTCCGGCTGTCCGGCTGTCCGGCTGTCCGGCTGTCCGGCTGTCCGGCTGTCCGGCTGTCCGGCTGTCCGGCTGTCCGGCTGTCCGGCTGTCCGGCTGTCCGGCTGTCCGGCTGTCCGGCTGTCCGGCTGTCCGGCTGTCCGGCTGTCCGGCTGTCCGGCTGTCCGGCTGTCCGGCTGTCCGGCTGTCCGGCTGTCCGGCTGTCCGGCTGTCCGGCTGTCCGGCTGTCCGGCTGTCCGGCTGTCCGGCTGTCCGGCTGTCCGGCTGTCCGGCTGTCCGGCTGTCCGGCTGTCCGGCTGTCCGGCTGTCCGGCTGTCCGGCTGTCCGGCTGTCCGGCTGTCCGGCTGTCCGGCTGTCCGGCTGTCCGGCTATCCGGCTATCCGGCTGTCCGGCTGTCCAGCTGTCCGGCTGTCCGGCTGTACGGCTGTCCGGTTGTCCGGCTGTCCGGCTGTCCGTCTCTCCGTCTCTCCGTTTCTCCGCCTCTCCGGTTCTCCGTCTCTCCGTCTCTCCGTCTCTCCGTCTCTCCGTCTCTCCGTCTCTCCGTCTCTCCGTCTCTCCGTCTCTCCGTCTCTCCGTCTCTCCGTCTCTCCGTCTCTCCGTCTCTCCGTCTCTCCGTCTCTCCGTCTCTCCGTCTCTCCGTCTCTCCGTCTCTCCGTCTCTCCGTCTCTCCGTCTCTCCGTCTCTCCGTCTCTCCGTCTCTCCGTCTCTCCGTCTCTCCGTCTCTCCGTCTCTCCGTCTCTCCGTCTCTCCGTCTCTCCGTCTCTCCGTCTCTCCGTCTCTCCGTCTCTCCGTCTCTCCGTCTCTCCGTCTCTCCGTCTCTCCGTCTCTCCGTCTCTCCGTCTCTCCGTCTCTCCGTCTCTCCGTCTCTCCGTCTCTCCGTCTCTCCGTCTCTCCGTCTCTCCGTCTCTCCGTCTATCCGTCTCTCCGTCTCTCCGTCTCTCCGTCTCTCCGTCTCTCCGTCTCTCCGTCTCTCCGTCTCTCCGTCTCTCCGTCTCTCCGTTTCTCCGTTTCTCCGTTTCTCCGTTTCTCCGTTTCGCCGTCTCTCCGTCTCTCCGTCTCTCCGTCTCTTTGTTTCTCCGTCTCTACGTCTCTCCGTCTCTCTGTCTCCCCGTCTCTCCGTCTCTCTGTCTCTCCATCTCGCCGTCTCTCAGTGTCCAGGGCCCTGGTCTGGAAACTTGTATATTTAAATTAATAAATTTCAAATTTAACCTTATTGTGACCTGACCTTTCCCTGCGGGAAATTATGTGGGGTCAGGTTGTGAAAATGGCTGCTACTATCTAATTCATACGTGTAAAATAACCCATACAACATGTGTCGCGTGGCTTTCGTTGGCCTGTAACCTTTTATCACCTGACCTTGACCTGAACCTTTGCTTATACTTTCACTTTCAGCTGATACGGCAGATGCATTATACCTTTGAGAGTATCTTGTGCAATAATAGTCGCAATCTAAGGCTTTGGATGGCAAATATGGCTCCAAAACTCAAATACCTCAAGTTTGACGTTTGACCTGATCGTGACCTAACATGTGACCTTATTTCACCAACTTCGGGTGTGCATTATATTCTTCTTCTTGAGAGCTTTCCATCGCTGCCTTGTGCGTCCCGGTGCAGTCATTGGTTCGGAATATACGAGGGGGGGGGGGTAAATTTACTCTCCCCCCCCCCAGCTTGGCGCGTTTGGCTGCCGACCCCTGCGGGGTGCGGGTTAAATGACATTTCAACCATTTCGGGACAAATGTACTGAAACTTGCTTTACATATGCATATCCATTATACATCTACCGTTTGCTTATCACAATCTACATATTCATTATGACATTAATTGGAGTGTCCATAAAGAGTAACAATATAAATTAGCTAATGTCTTCTACGTAGTACTAGTTAATACTTAGTTTTGCGACAAAAGCAGTCAGTAATCAGCAGCTTCAGTAACGTCTTCTGGCAAGTCATTCTACACTCATATCGTACATTGTTTTTTCCATAAAAATGGATGGTAAAATAAAAAGATGCGTATACTTGCTCAAAGGTGTATTTAATACAATTACAACGCATAATATTGCAACGACATACAGTGACATTACAATGTTCATACATTAAATCGCACATTAGATCACTAACAAGGCACATGATCAACAACTACGGGACATTGACAAGAACAGCATTAGGAGAGCGATACGCACATGTCATGACCAGATTATCAATGATGAGAATGATCGGCAGACTTCTCAATAGTGTCCACCATATTTGCCGCCATACGCTACTCCACGGCCTCCAGACACACCAACACTTCAGTACCGACGAGCGTAGCCTCCGTTGACTCCAGCACGGCCGCTGTAGCCACCGTAAGCCCCGGCAGAGCCAGGATATCCTCCGTAGGCTCCAGCACGGCTGCCGAAGCCGCCGTAAGTACGGCCGCCGTACCCGGCGTAGGCTCCATCACGACCGCCGTAGCCGCCGTACCCAGCGTACGCTCCAGCACGGCCGCCGTTGCCGGCGTACGGAGACCCGCCGTATCCACCGAACGATCCCCTGTTGCCGTAGCCGGAGTAGCGACCGTTCCCAAAGCCGGAGTCTCCGTATCCGCCCAGAGTACGACCGAAGCCGCGGTCGTTCCGGCTGTTGCCATAATAACCACGTTGATTGCCGTACTGACCAGGATAGCCTCTACAGGAAAAAATTGCCGCAGTTAGACAAATTCCTTAAGTTATAATGTTCAAAATATCGTTACTCATAATACATCAGTTGACATGATTGGGTTGTAAATCAACGCAGAAGTCTACAGTTCCTTCCATTTCATGATTTTCATCATACATTCAAACATTATAGGTATCTCAACGTCGAAATTCACCTTTAAATAATACTTCGACACCTATAAAGTTGCGATCAATGGATTTGGACACAATTTGGCAAAATAGTCACGTATTGGGTATGTTTTTTAAAAAAACATGTAAGCTCCATCAGACCAGTCAAAAGAGTCAAGAGACTATTCGCGACGAGGCTGAGCATTATTTATTATCTTATTACTCACCTTCCAAAGCCTGCTGCTCGTGGAGAGAAGTCATTAGCCTCAGTGTCCTGATCTTTGCTGACAGCTGATGCCGCCATCGCCTGGTCTTCCTTGTCTTCAGCGGCCGCCGCAAGGGCCATCGCCGCAGCCAGCAGCACAATCAGCTTCATGGTTCTCTGCTGGTGAGTTGGATGGGACTGAGACGAGACACTGATGGTGCCCTGTACGGCTCAGCTATACTTATACTCCGGGCGACCGGCACAGGTGACCGCAGCTTGAAGTTTGACCTCGCAGCCGCGAATACATCCAGCCTGTAGTATGCATGGAAATGTAAC
>JAXIVJ010015773.1:0-2500 GCA_036785665.1 Chirona hameri
GCGTTGGATTACCTGGACAGAGCCGGCTGACGAAGTGCCGCTCGTTTTTTGACCTTAGTCCAGGCCCGGCGGCGGTCATCTGGTTCTGTGGTGTCTCGGGCGCCCTGGCCATCTCACGTTAGTTCCCTATCCCGCCACAAGATGGCAGGTGTGGTGTCTCAGGCGCTTGGTCGTTCCGTCTGACCTTAGTTCCTCATACCGCCACCAGATGGGACACGAGGCGATGGACGACGGCAAGTTCATGCACTGCCTTCTACAGAACATCCAGTGCGACATTACTGTCCAGCAGTTGGCCCTGAAGACGCTGGAAGCTGAATCCTACTCCAGGCCGGCCGCCGTCCAGGTCAGATAGTGGTGGTGTTGATATTTGGCACTCATCTTGTGTTCCCTTTTGATATGGTAGTTTTTATGTCCGACTTGGGGCACAGAATTTCACTTCGTCTGTGTATTGTCAGCGGGAGTCCGTCTAATTCGACCTACCGCACGCCGGGTCCAGTCTAACCCCGTCTAACTCCGCCTAGCTGACGCCTTCATATCCGGCTTCACCATATCTGATCCCGCCTCAGCCCTACCAGGTTCGCACTCTGACCCCATCCGACCCATGCGGCGGCCCTGTCTGACCCTGCCCAGGCCCGACCGGCCCCACCTCACCCTGTCTGACCCCTCTGACACCTGGCTGACCCCCTGACACCTGACTGACACCGGTTGACCCCGTCTGACACCTGGCTGACCCCATCTGACACCTGGCTGACCCCGTTTGACACCTGGCTGACCCCGTCTGACACCTGTCTGACCCCGTCTGACACCTGGCTGTCCCCGCCTGACACCGTCTGACACCTGACTGACCCCGTCTGACCCCGTCTGACACCTGTCTGACCCCGTCTGACACCTGGCTGACCCCATCTGACACCTGACTGACCCCGTCTGACACCCGGCTGACCCCGGCTAACCCCGTATGACCCCGTCTGACACCTGACTGATCCCGCCTGACCCCGCCTGACCCCGTCTGACACCTGACTGACCCCGTCTGACACCTGACTGACCCCGTCTGACCCCGTCTGACACCTGGCTGACCCCGTCTGACCCCGTCTGACACCTGGCTGACCTCGCGTGACACCTGGCTGACCCCATCTGACACCTGACTGACCCCGTCTGACACCCGGCTGACCTCGACTAACCCCGTCTGACCCCGTCTGACACCTGACTGACCCCGTCTGACCCCGTCTGACCCCGTCTGACACCTGACTGACCCTGGCTGACCCTGGCTGACCCTGGCTGACCCTGGCTGACCCTGGCTGACCCCGTCTGACCCCGTCTTACACCTGGCTGACCCTGGCTGACCCTGGCTGACCCTGGCTGACCCCGTCTGACCCCGTCTGGCCCCGTCTGACCCCGTCTGACCCCGTCTGACCGCCGTCATCTGGTGTGGCAGATCCCGCAGCACCCGATCGTGGAGCTGTCGATAGCGGACCGACGGAGCCTGCTGGACCCAGCCGACCACACCACCGTCCTGGACGTGCTCGTCCACCGACGCCATCCTCTCCAGGTATACTTACATACACAGTAGGTACGGACACTACACAGTAACTAACTGGGGGTTGTTTGTTGAAATTATGCGCTTTCGGGCTTCGGAGCAGGGCGCACCGGCGCATAACACTGTCTGTGTGTTGTTGTTGTTGTATTGTTGTGTTGGCATTGTGTTGTTGGCGGCCACGACCCGCCAGTCTGGCGCTCGGCTGGCCCCGGCTGGCCCCGGCTGGCCCCGGCTGGCCCCGGCTGGCCCCGGCTGGCCCCGGCTGGCCCCGGCTGGCCCCGGCTGGCCCCGGCTGGCCCAGCCGGTCACGTGACCGTCTGCGGCCGGCGAAGGACGGCTACCGGGGAGGCCGTCCGTCGGGGGGGGGGGGGTGCCGCCAAGTCACCGTGCACTCTGTGGATAGTGTCTTGGGTGGGGTGTACGCGGCGTGGCGCCGCGGTGGGGGGTGCCGCCAAGTCACCGTGCACTCTGTGGATAGTGTCTTGGGTGGGGTGTACGCGGCGCCGTGGTGGGGGTGCCGCCGGGTCACCCTGTACTCTGTGAATAGTGTCTTGTGTGGGGTGTACGCGCCGCCGCGGTGGGGGGTGCCGCCAAGTCACCGTGCACTCTGTGGATAGTGTCTTGGGTGGGGTGTACGCGGCGCCGCGGTGGGGGTGCCGCCGAGTCACCGTGCACTCCGTGGATAGTGTCTTGGGTGGGGTGTACGTGGCGTGGCGGTGGGGGTGCCGCCAAGTCACCGTGCACTCCGTGGATAGTGTCTTGGGTGGGGTGTACGCGGCGCCGCGGTGGGGGTGCCGCCGGGTCACCCTGTACTCTGTGGATAGTGTCTTGGGTGGGGTGTACGCGGCGCCGCGGTGGGGGTGCCGCCGAGTCACCGTGCACTCCGTGGATAGTGTCTTGGGTGGGGTGTACGCGCCGTCGCGGTGGGGTGTACGTGGCGCCGAGTCACCGTGTACTCCGTGGATA
>JAXIVJ010015773.1:7500-25000 GCA_036785665.1 Chirona hameri
TACCGTAGTGTGAGACGAGACTTGTCTCAATGTGTCATGTTTATGTTGTGTACAGGATGTCTGAACGAGCGTCGACAGCTGGGCAGACAGGACTTTATCGTCCAGCAGCCGGCGTATCTAACGAACCGTTCTGAAATTGAGTGTGTCGTTTTCGCTCCGACTCGTACTGTGCACATGCTTCCCGGTCCCAGTCAGCCTGACACATTTGCAGTCGTGCTAATTGAGAAAAAGAATGCACAAAAATACAAAAGAAATATATCGATTCACGACTTCCATGGCATTTCTTCCATAAAGGTGAAGGGAAGACAGTTGGCCTAAAATCAGGCTAACACAGCGTAGTAAATGTCGTTTCATAGATAATCATAGATTACATAGTCAGCATAGCCCGGTTCACACCTGATCGTTGCAGACCCTGGCCGGCCTCGCGTGATGTTTGGATGGCTTTCACAGCACTGAAGCTCGGTTCACACCTGATCGTTGCAGATCCTGGCTGGCCTCGCGTGATGTTTGGATGGCTTTCACCGCCTTGCAGCCCGGTTCACACCTGATCGTTGCAGACCCTGGCCGGCCTCGCGTGATGTTTGGATGGCTTTCACAGCACTGAAGCTCGGTTCACACCTGATCGTTGCAGACCCTGGCAGGCCTCGCGTGATGTTTGGATGGCTTTCACCGCGCTGAAGCCCGGTTCACACCTGCTCGTCGCAGACCCTTGCTGGCCTCGCGTGATGTTTGGATGGCTTTCACCGCCCTAAAGCCCGGTTCACACCTGATCGTTGCAGACCCTTTCTGGCCTCACGTGATGTTTGGGTGGCTTTCACCGCTCTGAAGCCCGGTTCACACCTGATCGTTGCAGACCAGACTGGCCTCGCGTGATGTTTGGATGGCTTTCACCGCCCTGAAGCCCGGTTCACACCTGATCGTTGCAGACCCTTTCTGGCCTCACGTGATGTTTGGGTGGCTTTCACCGCCCTGAAGCCTGGTTCACACCTGATCGTTGCAGACCAGACTGGCCTCGCGTGATGTTTGGATGGCTTTCACCGCCTGAAGCCCGGTTCACACCTGATCGGTGCAGACCCTGACTGGCCTCGCGTGATGTTTGGATGGCTTTCACCGCGCTGAAGCCCGGTTCACACCTGCTCGTTGCAGACCCTTGCTGGCCTCGCGTGATGTTTGGATGGCTTTCACCGCCCTAAAGCCCGGTTCACACCTGATCGTTGCAGACCCTTTCTGGCCTCGCGTGATGTTTGGGTGGCTTTCACCGCACTGAAGCCCGGTTCACACCTGATCGTTGCAGGCCTCGCGTGATGTTTGAATGGCTTTCACCGCACTGAAGCCCGGTTCACACCTGATCGTTGCAGGCCTCGCGTGATGTTTGAATGACTTGCATTGACGCCCGGGTCACACCTGATCGTTTCAAGGTTCAGACCCTGGCTGGCTTCGTGTGACGTTTGGATAGCTTTCACCGCACTGAAGCTCGGATCACACCTGATTCGCCCGCTCTCCCTAGGCCCAGCTGGACTGTGTGGGTAACTGGGTACGCTGCTGCAGCCCACATTTGAAGGCTCTCCTGCCAAACTCGTCACACATCGCTGAAAGCTGTTTATTGGTAGATGGACTGAATAACTGGTATTGTCGTCCCGGGGAACAGAAACAGACCGAGGCTGCTCCAACACGGCCACGAGACAAACGGCTCTGTTGGACGCTACTGTCAACATCTACAATCCAGCATACCGGTCGGTACGCGTCATCTACGGGATGGCGGTGTATAATGCAAACGTATTGCGTGGCTGCCGACTCCGATACGGCCAAGATTGGACGACAGATACAGCGCCGAGACATCGAGACAGGCCTTCATAGCCATCTGATCAAATGTGTGACGTCATGTCTCCGATGAGAACGCCGCGCGGAGGGAGACTCGCGAGCCGCACCGGTGGGCGTGACAATCATGACGTCATTAGCCTCGTCACACAGTGGTCAGCAAAGCAGTGGCGTAGCCAAGACTGAGCGGGCTGCGCGGCGCCCCGCCGGCCCCACCACGCAGTCACGGACACGGGCAGAACTCCCAACCTCGCAGTCTCCACACGACCGTCACGTCCTCGGCACCTACAACTTCACCTACACATGCATTGGCTGATTGGACTTGATCACAGGCTGTGTGACTGAAACAAGGTGTGCGCACACCTCGCTAAATCACCCGAATCACTCGCTAAATCACCGGAATCACTACAGATGCTGCGGGGAGTGGCTCAAACGATATACAAAGGCAGGCCGACTGGGGCGCCCATCCCGGCTAACAGGGGCGCCCATTTGGGCTGGGTACGATACTCCATCTCTTGCCTAGAGCAGCTGGAATCAACCTAGGGACACGGATTAACCCGGCAGCGCGTAACAGTACGTGCCAATGCCTCCCTCTCCTCACCATCGCCGGTCCTATTAACCTCTCCCAACACCTTGTCAACGCCGCCAGGCGGCCTAGCGATGGACAGGGTGGTCGGCCCGGCCACCCCAGGTCAGTCTGACGGCTCAGCTACCCGAGGTCATTACAGGTCACGTCCTGAGGTCAGCTCGAGTCCGTCTCAGATCGCCCGACGTCACCTGAGGTCACCAAAGGTCAGCCTGAGGTCACCACAGGTCAGTCTGAGGTCATTCTGAGGTTGCCCCAGGTTAGTCCGGGGTCCTGAGAAGTCATCTGAGGTCAACTTGAGACTGTCTCTCAAGTCACCCCCGTCTGACAGACTGGTGGCGGCTGGCTGGTTTGGGGTCCGGGCCGGGAGATCTGCCGGGTCCGGTGGTCAGTGCTCGCCGTCGGAGTCTGCCTTCCCGGGGACGCGTCGCCGCACGCCGTCACCCTCCTCCTCCTCCTCGCCGTCCAGACTGTGCGGGTCGTCATCGCTGTCACCGGAGGCGTCATCGGACAGGCCGGCCAGCTGAGCGGCTCCACCGCCGCCAGCAGCCCCTGTCAAATACAGACGGACAGGCACATAGCAGACATACACGTGGAGATACACACATTAGGCACATAGCAGACAGACACGTGGAGATACACACATTAGACACATAGCAGACAGACACGTGGAGATACACACATTAGACATACAGCAATTCTGTCACAGGGGCGCCGTAACCTTCCGAAAGTTGGGGAGGGGGCGGGGGGCGGAGGCATTCTGAAGTCGATTCTTTCCATGCAACGCCCTTAGGCGGTATGTTAAAATCAGAAAATGTTGGGGGGGGGGGCTGCCCCCTGCCCCCGGTTCCTGCGTCCTTGGTCTGTCATACCCCCGTACACATCATACATGGATGTCTGTATGACAGCATGCCTGGGTGTATTTGTGGCTGCATGGTTGTGTGGCTGTACCGCTGCATGACCGATAACTGTATGACTGGTGTTCGTGCAGACGCCCGGATCGGCGGCGGTGCCAAGAGAAGAGGCCGGTGGCGGTACTCATGCGGAAGCTTTGGCGATGGTGATGGGCGTTGTAGGGAAGGCGATGGAATTGTGGTGGTGATGGAATTGGAAGTAATAGGTTGCCTTTCATTTCATGTGCGAGGCAACAAATGTGTAAAGCTTTGCACAGCGCATGCATTGCATCTAAAGATATGGTTAAATTTAAGCAAACAGACCACATGGAATGGGTAGGTACCAGGCGCAAATAACTCACGCATTCCAATACCTATGTCTAAGACTTGTTAAAGGCGAACGCTCTGCTCGCTGCCCGGCTCCACTGTTCAGTGTTCGGGCTGCTGCACATGACAGTGCGTTTCCAGCGACACTGTCCTGATTCCGTTTACGGTTGCTACCCCACGGATCGCCTCCCTCCACTGACCTTCCACCTGCAGCTGCTCCCCATCCTGTTCCTCCTGTCCCTCCTGTTCCTCCTGTCCCTCCTGCGGTTCGGCCGGGATCTCTCTGACGGGCGCGGTCAGCTGGTGGAGCGCCACGGCCAGCACGGCGGCCGCCGCCAGCCACCCGGCCCGGTACACGTTCACCAGGCCGAACAGGTACACCCCGATGGCGGCGGTGTTGACCACGGCGGCCAGCGGTCGGTACCCCGCCCTAAGATACAGATACACAGGTAGATATACACAGATACACAGGTACAGGTACACAGGTACAGGTACATATACACAGGTACATATACACAGATACACAGGTACAGATACACAGGTACAGATACACAGGTACAGGTACACAGGTACATATACACAGATACAGGTACAGATACACAGGTGCACAGGTACATATACACAGACACAGGTACAGGTACAGGTACACAGGTACAGGTACATATACACAGGTACACAGGTACAGGTACATATACACAGATACAGGTACAGATACACAGGTACACAGATACACAGATACAGGTACAGGTACAGATACACAGGTACAGATACACGGATACAGGTACAGATACACATATACAGGTACAGATACACATATACACAGGTACAGGTACAGATACACAGATACACATATACACAGGTACAGATACACAGGTACAGATACACAGGTACAGATACACAGGTACAGATACACAGATGCACAGGTACAGATACACATATACAGATATAGATACACAGATACACAGGTACAGGTACAGATAGAGGTACAGCTACACATGTACAGAAAGAGGTACAGATATACAGATACACAGATACAGATACACATATACAGATGCACAGATACAGATGCACATATACAGATACACAGATACAGATACACAGATACAGATGCACAGATACAGATGCACAGATACAGATACACAGATACAGGTACACAGATACAGATGCACAGATACAGATACAGATACACAGATACAGATATACAGGTACAGATACACAGGTACAGATACACAGGTACAGATACACAGGTACAGATACACAGGCACAGATACACAGATACACAGGTGCAGGTACAGATACACAGATACACTGGGCACAGATATACAGATACACAGATATACAGATACACAGATACACCGGGCACAGATATACAGATACACAGATACACTGGACACAGATATACAGATACACAGATACACTGGGCACAGATACACTGGGCACAGATACACTGGGCACAGATACACAGATACACCGGGCACAGATATACAGATACACATATACACCGGGCACAGATATACAGATACACAGATACACCGGGTACAGATATACAGATACACAGGGCACAGATATACAGATGCACAGATACACCGGGCACAGATATACAGATACACAGATACACCGGGCACAGATATACAGATACACCGGGTACAGATACACAGATACACAGATACACTGGGCACAGATATACAGATACACAGATACACCGGGCACAGATATACAGATACACAGATACACCGGGCACAGATGCACAGATACACCGGGCACAGATATACAGATACACAGATACACCGGGCACAGATATACAGATACACAGATACACTGGGCACAGATATACAGATACACAGATACACCGGGCACAGATATACAGATACACAGATACACCGGGCACAGATATACAGATACACAGATACACCGGGCACAGATATACAGATGCACAGATACACCGGGCACAGATATACAGATACACAGATACACTGGGTACAGATACACAGATACACCGGGCACAGATATACAGATACACAGATACACCGGGCACAGATATACAGATATACAGATACACAGATACACCGGACACAGATATACAGATACACAGATACACCGGGCACAGATATACAGATACACAGATACACCGGGCACAGATATACAGATACACCGGGCACAGATATACACAGATACACATATATACAGATACACAGATACACCGGGCACATATATACAGATACAGATACACCGGGCACAGATATACAGATACACAGATACACCGGGCACAGATATACAGATACACAGATACACCGGGCACAGATATACAGATACACGAAATGTTTATACACATCACATGAAACAGCACAATCAAGACTCAATCGGGCCGCTGCTAAGCATTTGAATCAAGGCTGGACATTCCGGTAAGAAGCCACGCTATTACTGAGTTGAGGTTTATATCATAACCGGGACAGAACTGTGCCAAGGTGCGTTGACGTTGGTTTTCAACAAGTAAGGAGTATGGGTATATCCAGTAGGACTCCATCGTCATATCTAGTGGCAAGGCTTAGCTTCCCGGACGAGCAGCTGAGGTGCGAAGTTATCAAAGGTCACAGACCGGGGCGCAGTGCGCGACTCACAGATCGAGTCGTATTGCGCTGTCCCGCCACAGCACGGCGCCACTGTTGCACATGATGAGCGCCGCCATCAGACTGGGGTCGTCCGCCAGCTGGGAGCTCTCGCTGCCGGACACAGACGCACGGGGTCAGATGGGATCACACACGGGGCCACATGAGGTTACCGAGTCACACAAGTTCAGATGGTATTAGAACAAATATTACATCCACAGAGAACAAAATACAATCGATTTTCAAATTATTATCTTAATAAATGTCGCCTATTTTATAATTGAAACATCCGAATATGGAGGCAGACCTTTGAACCCCACTGTCGGTGGCCGTGCCCTCTTCCCCGTCGTGCTCACGGGGGGGGGGGGGGGGGGGGGGGGATCTCGCGGTATGGCTGTATGACAGCATGCTGTGTGGCAGAATGCCTGGATGTCTGTGTGGCAGAATGCCTGGATGTCTGTGTGGCAGAATGCCTGGATGTCTGTGTGGCAGAATGCCTGGATGTCTGTGTGGCAGAATGCCTGGATGTCTGTGTGGCAGAATGCCTGGATCTGTGTGGCAGAATGCCTGGATGCCTGTGGCAGAATGCCTGGATGTCTGTGTGGCAGAATGCCTGGATGTCTGTGTGGCAGAATGCCTGGATGTCTGTGTGGCAGAATGCCTGGATGTCTGTGTGGCAGAATGCCTGGATGTCTGTGTGGCAGAATGCCTGGATCCTGTGGCGGCATGTCTGGATGTCTTTGTGGCTGCATGGTTGTACCGCTGTATGACTGTATAACTGTATGACTACGGGCCACGGTATGACCGTATAACTGTATGACTACGGGCCACGGTATGACCGTATAACTGTATGACTACGGGCCACGGTATGACCGTATAACTGTATGACTACGGGCCACGGTATGACCGTATAACTGTATGACTACGGGCCACGGTATGACTGTATAACTGTATGACTACGGGCCACGGTATGACCGTATAACTGTATGACTACGGGCCACAGTATGACCGTATAACTGTATGACTACGGGCCACGGTATGACCGTATAACTGTATGACCAACCTGCGTGTTTTGGACCAGACGACGAGACACGGCAGGTGGAACAGCGTCACCCAGAGCCAGACCAGTGCCAGGGTGACGGCCGTGTACGCCTTAAGCGCCGCCGGTCGGCCGCCGCCGCTCAGCAGCTCCTCGTAACTCTGAAACACCTGTACAGAGACACACAGATATAGACACGTAACTCTGAAACACCTGTCCAGACATACAGAGAGATAGAGACACGTAACTCTGAAACACCTGTACAGAGACACACAGATATAGACACGTAACTCTGAAACACCTGTCCAGACATACAGAGAGATAGAGAAACGTAACTCTGAAACACCTGTCCAGACATAAAGAGAGATATAGACACGTAACTCTGAAACACCTGTACAGAGACACACAGATATAGACACGTAACTCTGAAACACCTGTACAGAGACACACAGATATAGACACGTAACTCTGAAACACCTGTCCAGACATACAGAGAGATATAGACACGTAACTCTGAAACACCTGTCCAGACATAAAGAGAGATAGAGACACGTAACTCTGAAACACCTGTACAGACACACAGATATAGACACGTAACTCTGAAACACCTGTCCAGACATACAGAGAGATAGAGACACGTAACTCTGAAACACCTGTACAGAGACACACAGATATAGACACGTAACTCTGAAACACCTGTCCAGACATAAAGAGAGATAGAGACACGTAACTCTGAAACACCTGTACAGACACACAGATATAGACACGTAACTCTGAAACACCTGTCCAGACACACAGAGAGATAGAGACACGTAACTCTGAAACACCTGTACAGAGACACACAGATATAGACACGTAACTCTGAAACACCTGTACAGAGACACACAGATATAGACACGTAACTCTGAAACACCTGCACAGACATACAGAGAGATAGAGACACGTAACTCTGAAACACCTGTACAGAGACACACAGATATAGACACGTAACTCTGAAACACCTGTACAGAGACACACAGATATAGACACGTAACTCTGAAACACCTGTCCAGACATACAGAGAGATATAGACACGTAACTCTGAAACACCTGTCCAGACATACAGAGAGATAGAGACACGTAACTCTGAAACACCTGTACAAAGACACAGATATAGACACGTAACTCTGAAACACCTGTCCAGACATACAGAGAGATATAGACACGTAACTCTGAAACACCTGTCCAGACATACAGATATAGACACGTAACTCTGAAACACCTGTCCAGACATACAGAGAGATAGAGACACGTAACTCTGAAACACCTGTACAGAGACACACAGATATAGACACGTAACTCTGAAACACCTGTACAGAGACACACAGATATAGACACGTAACTCTGAAACACCTGTACAGAGACACACAGATATAGACACGTAACTCTGAAACACCTGTCCAGACATACAGAGAGATATAGACACGTAACTCTGAAACACCTGTCCAGACATACAGATATAGACACGTAACTCTGAAACACCTGTCCAGACATACAGAGAGATAGAGACACGTAACTCTGAAACACCTGTACAGAGACACACAGATATAGACACGTAACTCTGAAACACCTGTACAGAGACACACAGATATAGACACGTAACTCTGAAACACCTGTACAGAGACACACAGATATAGACACGTAACTCTGAAACACCTGTCCAGACATAAAGAGAGATATAGACACGTAACTCTGAAACACCTGTCCAGACATAAAGAGAGATATAGACACGTAACTCTGAAACACCTGTCCAGACATACAGATATAGACACGTAACTCTGAAACACCTGTCCAGACATACAGAGAGATAGAGACACGTAACTCTGAAACACCTGTCCAGACATACAGAGAGATAGACACGTAACTCTGAAACACCTGTACAGAGACACACAGATATAGACACGTAACTCTGAAAAACCTGTCCAGACATACATAGAGATATAGACACGTAACTCTGAAACACCTGTACAGACATAAAGAGAGATATAGACACGTAACTCTGAAACACCTGTACAGAGACACACAGATATAGACACGTAACTCTGAAACACCTGTCCAGACATACAGAGAGATAGAAACACGTAACTCTGAAACACCTGTACAGAGACACACAGATATAGACACGTAACTCTGAAACACCTGTCCAGACATACAGAGAGATATAGACACGTAACTCTGAAACACCTGTACAGACATAAAGAGAGATATAGACACGTAACTCTGAAACACCTGTACAGAGACACACAGATATAGACACGTAACTCTGAAACACCTGTACAGAGACACACAGATATAGACACGTAACTCTGAAACACCTGCACAGAGACACACAGATATAGACAGACACAGATATAGTGGTGTTATTGCCGTCTTACGATGATGAAGTGAATGTGTGGCCATACAACGTCGGGGTCTCTTATGTTTATCAAAGCGGAGATTCGAGAGAGATACAAACCTTGCAATTCGAGTCCAACGCTCTACAGACAGAGTTATCGGCCACATATAGACAAGTCAGCAGACATGGGAGATGGAGGTTAACCCGCGCGGCGCTGGGGTTTCCAGCCGAACGCGCGGCGCTGGGGGGCGGTACATTTTAACCATTTGTATTTGTATTTAGCAATAAATCCACTTCGGTGGCTTTTCATTATCGCACGTCATTAGATAATGCAAATGGACGAGTTGGACATCATGGAAGAGTTGGCATACACTCACATTCGCATTCACAGTTCATGTTCACACCTCATCACGCATGCACACGACATTCACAGCACACGAATCAACGCTACCAGGATCCATGACAAGCCGAGTCATGCACTCATGTTTCCTTTACCCCATCGTATCTTCCGAACCGATGACCGCAGCGAGACGCGCAAGGCGGCGATCGAAAACTCAAGGAGGCGAATCTAACGCATACTCCGACATTACTAAAATAAGGTCACATGTCCAGTCACGGGTCAGGTCAAAGGTCAAATTTGAGGTATTTGAATTTCGGGGCCATACTTTCCAACCAAAGCCTTAGATTGCGACTATTATCGCACAAAGTGCCCTCAAAGATATAATGCATCTCCTGCATAAGCAAAAGTTAAATAGTAAGCAAAAGTTCAAGGTCAGGTCACAAAAGGTCACGGGTCTACGAAAGTCGTGCGACACATGTATGGGTTATTTTACACGTAGAATTCGATGATAGCAGCCATTTTCACAACCTGACCCCATATAATTACCCTCGGTCAGGTCACAGTAAGACCAAACTTTGAAATATAGACCAACTTTGTCTGCGAAATACAGCGGTGGCATTTATTGGTCTGTATCTGGTCTATAAAAGCCAAAAACGTAACTTAAAAACATGATGTCATGAGTTACTTATACTTAGGGAGCCATAGGTTAGTCAAAAATAAAGATATTGCTTTGAAATTTGGTTTGGGTATCCTCCATACTTGGTTCTCTAATATATCTTCTGTTTTTTTAATATTTTTTATGTGAATTTTTCCGAGAAAAAAATCAGTTATATTTTTTGGGTAAAAAACCCAAAATTTCGCAACCATTTCGCAAATCCGAGATGGTCATTAGGAAGATAATGTATTTCCTTTCTTTTTAAGTTTTTTATTTGCATTTTGTATCAAAACTCTATTTTTTACGATTTGTCAAACATTTATCGTTTTTTTTTCCCCCCACCAAAAATGGCAATGACATGACGACACTAAAACGTCATTATGTCCCAAACTATTTCACCGATTGCGATGATTTTTTTTACAGAAGACGTAGAATTTATGCAGCATAAGGTGTCATAAGTTTCACTTTTATATCTTTAATAGTTTTCAAGTTATTGAGAAAATCCGGGAGGGGAGGGGTAAAATTTACCCCCCCCCCCCCCCCTGCGCCGCGCGGGTTAAATCAAGAAACTAGCCAGCAGCTGAGTGTGAACATAGGTTAAGGTTTGGTCCATGTTTGAAGCCGGGCGCACTGCTCAACAACTCCGACGAACAGCTGATGCTCAACTCATCCATCAAACTTCTTGAAACTCACTAATGCAATATTTGATTGGTGCACTAATACACTAATGCTGAATTTGATCCAGACCGCCAGCTCACCTTGACTTAGTAAATACGGCAGCTGAGGCCTGAGTTTGCCCCTGCTATGCCGTCTCTGACCTTGACCCGGTCGTGCCCTCGTCTAACCTTGACGCAGCAGACGAGCAGTCCGAGGCCGAGCGCGATCTCGCCACAGAGGAGAGTGCCAGCGCTGACAGGCCGACTGATAGGATGAGCGGGAAGCGAGCCGCGCCGGCCACGGCCACCTCAGCCACCGCCTCCGAGCCGCCCACGGCCCGGGACACCAGCCTGCCGGGATACACAATATCAGTCCCGGTTATACGTGACGTAGCAGCCCGGCATAGCCAGAAAAACCACGTCGGACCCAGCCGAGACCGACAGCTACAGAAGCGGCCGGGCCAGCATTGCATACCACACACAACGAATAGAAAATGCGCACACAAGCCGTCTACCACAGTTCACCGGTGTCCTCCAGCCAAGCAGCATTGCCATCAATGGCTACTGGTACTAGATATAGGGCAGGTGATAGTGCACGCTGCGGCATGACAATATCAATCAGCGGTCAACACAAGCCCGTCGCTGGTCTGTACAAGCTGGTTAGGGAACCGGACCGTCACCACACCACACCACATGGGGAGCCCACCACACGGGGAGAGACGGGGTGAGTGAGTTAGGGAGACGGCACACACGGGGCGAGACGGGGGGTGTGAGTTAGGGACACGGGGAGAGACGGGGGTGAGTGAGTTGGGGACACGGGGAGAGACGGGGGTGAGTGAGTTAGGGACACGGGGAGAGACGGGAGTGAGTGAGTTAGGGACACGGGGAGAGACGGGGGTGAGTGAGTTAGGGACACGGGGAGAGACGGGGGTGAGTGAGTTAGGGACACGGGGAGAGACGGGGGTGAGTGAGTTAGGGACACGGGGAGAGACGGGGGTGAGTGAGTTAGGGACACGGGGAGAGACGGGGGTGAGTGAGTTAGGGACACGGGGAGAGACGGGGGTGAGTGAGTTAGGGACACGGCACACACGGGGCGAGACGGGGGGTGTGAGTTAGGGACACGGGGAGAGACGGGGGTAAGTGAGTTAGGGACACGGGGAGAGACGGGGGTGAGTGAGTTAGGGACACGGCACACACGGGGCGAGACGGGGGGTGTGAGTTAGGGACACGGGGAGAGACGGGGGTAAGTGAGTTAGGGACACGGGGAGAGACGGGGGTGAGTGAGTTAGGGACACGGGGAGAGACGGGGGTGAGTGAGTTAGGGACACGGGGAGAGACGGGGGTGAGTGAGTTAGGGACACGACACACACGGGGCGAGACGGGGGGTGTGAGTTAGGGACACGGGGAGAGACGGGGGTAAGTGAGTTAGGGACACGGGGAGAGACGGGGGTGAGTGAGTTAGGGACACGGCACACACGGGGCGAGACGGGGGGTGTGAGTTAGGGACACGGGGAGAGACGGGGGTAAGTGAGTTAGGGACACGGGGAGAGACGGGGGTGAGTGAGTTAGGGCCACGGCAGGGACGGGTGAGTGAGTTAGGGACACGGGGAGAGACGGGGTGAGTGAGTTAGGGGCACGGCAGGGACGGGGTGAGTGCGTTAGGGCCACGGCAGGGACGGGGTGAGTGCGTTAGGGCCACGGCAGGGACGGGGTGAGTGCGTTAGGGCCACGGCAGGGACGGGGTGAGTGCGTTAGGGACACGGCAGGGACGGGGTGAGTGCGTTAGGGCCACGGCAGGGACGGGGTGAGTGCGTTAGGGCCACGGCAGGGACGGGGTGAGTGAGTTAGGGACACGACAGGGACGGGTGAGTGCGTTAGGGACACGGCAGGGACGGGGTGAGTGAGTTAGGGACACGGCAGGGACGGGGTGAGTGAGTTAGGGACACGGCAGGGACGGGGTGAGTGCGTTAGGGACACGGCAGGGACGGGGTGAGTGAGTTAGGGACACGGCATGGACGGGGTGAGTGAGTTAGGGACACGGCAGGGACGGGGTGAGTGAGTTAGGGACACGGCAGGGACGGGGTGAGTGCGTTAGGGACACGGCAGGGACGGGGTGAGTGCGTTAGGGCCACGGCAGGGACGGGTGAGTGAGTTGGGACACAGGGAGAGACGGGGGTGAGTGAGTTAGGGACACGGGGAGAGACGGGGGTGAGTGAGTTAGGGGCACGGGGAGAGACGGGGGTGAGTGAATTAAGGGCACGGGGAGAGACGGGGGTGAGTGAGTTAGGGACACGGCAGGGACGGGGTGAGTGAGTTAGGGACACGGCAGGGACGGGGTGAGTGAGTTAGGGACACGGCAGGGACGGGTGAGTGAGTTAGGGACACGGCAGGGACGGGGTGAGTGAGTTAGGGACACGACAGGGACGGGGTGAGTGAGTTAGGGACACGGGGAGAGACGGGGGTGAGTGAGTTAGGGACACGGGGAGAGACGGGGGTGAGTGAGTTAGGGACACGGCAGGGACGGGGTGAGTGAGTTAGGGACACGGCAGGGACGGGGTGAGTGAGTTAGGGACACGGCAGGGACGGGTGAGTGAGTTAGGGACACGGCAGGGACGGGGTGAGTGAGTTAGGGACACGGCAGGGACGGGTGAGTGAGTTAGGGACACGGCAGGGACGGGTGAGTGAGTTAGGGACACGGCAGGGACGGGGTGAGTGAGTTAGGGACACGACAGGGACGGGGTGAGTGAGTTAGGGACACGGCAGGGACGGGTGAGTGAGTTAGGGACACGGCAGGGACGGGTGAGTGAGTTAGGGACACGGCAGGGACGGGGTGAGTGAGTTAGGGACACGACAGGGACGGGGTGAGTGAGTTAGGGACACGGGGAGAGACGGGGGTGAGTGAGTTAGGGACACGGGGAGAGACGGGGGTGAGTGAGTTAGGGACACGGCAGGGACGGGGTGAGTGAGTTAGGGACACGGCAGGGACGGGTGAGTGAGTTAGGGACACGGCAGGGACGGGGTGAGTGAGTTAGGGACACGACAGGGACGGGGTGAGTTAGTTAGGGACACGGGGAGAGACGGGGGTGAGTGAGTTAGGGACACGGGGAGAGACGGGGGTGAGTGAGTTAGGGACACGGCAGGGACGGGGTGAGTGAGTTAGGGACACGGCAGGGACGGGGTGAGTGAGTTAGGGACACGGCAGGGACGGGTGAGTGAGTTAGGGACACGGCAGGGACGGGGTGAGTGAGTTAGGGACACGACAGGGACGGGGGTGAGTGAGTTAGGGACACAGGGAGAGACGGGGGTGAGTGAGTTAGGGACACGGGGAGAGACGGGGGTGAGTGAGTTAGGGACACGGCAGGGACGGGGTGAGTGAGTTAGGGACACGGCAGGGACGGGTAAGTGAGTTAGGGACACGGCAGGGACGGGTAAGTGAGTTAGGGACACGGGGAGAGACGGGGGTAAGTGAGTTAGGGACACGGGGAGAGACGGGGGTGAGTGAGTTAGGGACACGGGGAGAGACGGGGGTGAGTGAGTTAGGGACACGGCAGGGACGGGTGAGTGAGTTAGGGACACGGCAGGGACGGGTGAGTGAGTTAGGGACACGGCAGGGACGGGGTGAGTGAGTTAGGGACACGACAGGGACGGGGTGAGTGAGTTAGGGACACGGGGAGAGACGGGGGTGAGTGAGTTAGGGACACGGGGAGAGACGGGGGTGAGTGAGTTAGGGACACGGGGAGAGACGGGGGTGAGTGAGTTAGGGACACGGCAGGGACGGGGTGAGTGAGTTAGGGACACGGCAGGGACGGGTGAGTGAGTTAGGGACACGGCAGGGACGGGTGAGTGAGTTAGGGACACGGCAGGGACGGGGTGAGTGAGTTAGGGACACGACAGGGACGGGGTGAGTGAGTTAGGGACACGGGGAGAGACGGGGGTGAGTGAGTTAGGGACACGGGGAGAGACGGGGGTGAGTGAGTTAGGGACACGGCAGGGACGGGGTGAGTGAGTTAGGGACACGGCAGGGACGGGGTGAGTGAGTTAGGGACACGGCAGGGACGGGTGAGTGAGTTAGGGACACGGGAGGGACGGGGTGAGTGAGTTAGGGACACGACAGGGACGGGGGTGAGTGAGTTAGGGACACAGGGAGAGACGGGGGTGAGTGAGTTAGGGACACGGGGAGAGACGGGGGTGAGTGAGTTAGGGACACGGCAGGGACGGGGTGAGTGAGTTAGGGACACGGCAGGGACGGGCAAGTGAGTTAGGGACACGGCAGGGACGGGTAAGTGAGTTAGGGACACGGGGAGAGACGGGGGTAAGTGAGTTAGGGACACGGGGAGAGACGGGGGTGAGTGAGTTAGGACACGGGGAGAGACGGGGGTGGAGTGAGTTAGGGACACGGGGAGAGACGGGGGTGAGTGAGTTAGGGACACGGGGAGAGACGGGGTGAGTGAGTTAGGGGACACGGGGAGAGGCGGGGGTGAGTGAGTTAGGAACATGGGGAGAGACGGGGGTGAGTGAGTTAGGACACGGCAGGGGACGGGGTGAGTGAGTTAGGACACGGGGAGAGACGGGGTGTGTGAGTTAGGGACACGGGGAGAGGACGGGGGTGAGTGAGTTAGGGACACGGGGAGAGACGGGGGGTGAGTGAGTTAGGGACACGGGGAGAGACGGGGGTGAGTGAGTTAGGGACACGGGGAGAGACGGGGGTGAGTGAGTTAGGGACACGGGGAGAGACGGGGGTGAGTGAGTTAGGGACACGGGGAGAGACGGGGGTGAGTGAGTTAGGTACACGGCAGGGACGGGTGAGTGAGTTAGGGACACGGCAGGGACGGGTAAGTGAGTTAGGGACACGGCAGGACGGGTAAGTGAGTTAGGGACACGGGGAGAGACGGGGTAAGTGAGTTAGGGACACGGGAGAGACGGGGGTGAGTGAGTTAGGGACACGGGGAGAGCGGGGGTGAGTGAGTAAGGGACACGGGGAGAGACGGGGGTGAGTGAGTTAGGGACACGGGGAGAGACGGGGTGAGTGAGTTAGGACACGGGGAGAGGCTGGGGGTGAGTGAGTTAGGAACATGGGGAGAGACGGGGGTGAGTGCGTTAGGTACACGGCAGGGACGGGGTGAGTGAGTTAGGGACACGGCCAGGGACGGGGTGAGTGAGTTAGGTACACGGCAGGGGCGGGGTGAGTGAGTTAGGGACACGGCAGGGACGGGGTGAGTGAGTTAGGGACACGACAGGGGCGGGGTGAGTGAGTTAGGGACACGGGCAGGGACGGGTGAGTGAGTTAGGACACGGCAGGGACGGGGTGAGTGAGTTAGGGACACGACAGGGACGGGGTGAGTGAGTTAGGGACACGGCAGGGACGGGGTGAGTGAGTTAGGGCCACGGCAGGGACGGGTGAGTGAGTTAGGGACACGGCAGGGACGGGTAAGTGAGTTAGGGACACGGCAGGGACGGGTAGTGAGTTAGGGACACGGGGAGAGACGGGGGTAAGTGAGTTAGGGGACACGGGGAGAGACGGGGGGTGAGTGAGTTAGGGACACGGGGAGAGACGGGGGTGAGTGAGTTAGGGACACGGGGAGAGACGGGGGTGAGTGAGGTTAGGGACACGGGGAGAGACGGGGGTGAGTGAGTTAGGGACACGGGGAGAGACGGGGGTGAGTGAGTTAGGGACACGGGGAGAGACGGGGGTGAGTGAGTAGGGACACGGGGAGAGACGGGGTGAGTGAGTTAGGGACACGGCAGGGACGGGGTGAGTGGAGTTAGGGACACGACAGGGACGGGGTGAGTGAGTTAGGGACACGGCAGGGACGGGGTGAGTGAGTTAGGGACACGGCAGGACGGGTAAGTGAGTTAGGGGACACGGCAGGGACGGGTAAGTGAGTTAGGGACACGGGGAGAGACGGGGGTAAGTGAGTTAGGGACACGGGGAGAGACGGGGGTGAGTGAGTTAGGGACACGGGGAGAGACGGGGTGAGTGAGTTAGGGACACGGGGAGAGACGGGGGTGAGTGAGTTAGGACACGGGAGAGACGGGGGTGAGTGAGTTAGGGGCACGGGGAGAGACGGGGGTGAGTGAGTTAGGGACACGGGAGAGACGGGGGTGAGTGAGTTAGGGACACGGGGAGAGACGGGGGTGAGTGAGTTAGGGACACGGGGAGAGACGGGGGTGAGTGAGTTAGGGCACGGGGAGAGACGGGGTGAGTG
>JAXIVJ010015773.1:27500-30634 GCA_036785665.1 Chirona hameri
AGCGCCACCAGTGCCCAGCTGACAAGTAGAGCAGGAACGGCAGGAACGGAGGGCAGTGAGGCCGCGGGCCGGTCAGCTGCGGCAGGTCCCGCCGGCAGACAGCCGAGGCCAGCACCGACCACCTGGCGGCAGCACAGGAAGCTGTGTTTGGCAGGTGGCGCTGCAGGTACGCTGACGTCCACTCTAGCAGCGGGGAGATCAGAGCCGTTCCCTGACTTGACCCACGAGCCTCTAGTAGAATGCCAAACACTCTCTGCATGTTTATTGTGCTAAATATAGGAGCTTACGAAAACGATACAGAAGGTTTTCGTGACAGCTGAATGTAAAGAAACTACGTCCCCAGTACAGCGTGTACCGCCGTATAGTCGGTTCAATACCGGTCTCTGAGCGTGACGTCAAATACCGATATATCCCAGATTAATGCCTCATCGAATGTCCAAGAGACCTTTCTTCTAGAACATGATTTTATGTAGCACCTATTTCCGATGACAACCAAATAGAGCCCCACCTCTCGGCTTTCTCGACAGATATGCATGTCCATTATTCTCAGCATGTCGCCACGAGCCTGCCAAACGGCGCGGTCCGCAGGGGCGGGCTCTGGGGACGATCTGACGGACGGCATGTCCGTCAGATCGTCCCAGACGCCGTCCCTGCGGACCGCGCCGTTTGGCAGGCACGTGGCACATGCTGAGATAATGACATTGTCTCATATGCGCCAGCCCACTGAACATATCGCTATCGCCAGACCACAGCACTTATACATCATCTACATCAGCATAACCACTTCATCAGTTACATCACCCGTAGTGACGTCATAATCCCGCTGAGCCGCGCAGTGACGTCACCCGACTGACCCGAGCAGTGACGTCAGCAGCTGTGCCGGCATCACCAGTTGAGCGGCGTGAGACGGACCATCGCGCGTGCGTCGTCAGAGCCTGGCCGGCGTCGGCGGCGCGCAGCTGCTCGGCCAGCGTCACCATGGCACCGCCAGCGTGGCCGGCAGCAGGAGCGCGCTAAAATAGCGCGCCATCTGGCCCACAGCTCCGGGAATGAGTTCTGCAGGCTGCGGGCAGCCGGGGGCGGGGGCGGGGGCGGGGGCGGGGCGGGGGCAGGGCGGGGGCGGTGGTCAGACGGCGGCAGTGACCGGTGACAAGGGGGGTGTACAGACATGCTCCCTACGCATGACGGGTTGGCGCCATATTTGTACGTGAAAACCAAAAACGGATCCAAGGATCCGCTCTTTAGAATGAGATCCTGAACCCAGAATGCACCGAGATCACAGAAATGCTTCAACAATTTGTCCACCCAGATCCAGATCCACCCAGATCCGAGACCCTTAGGAATATTGTGCTAAGATATCCACCGTGAACCCAGATCCGCCTCCAATGTGTGTCCAGAGATCCACCAGATCCAGTTAAACGCTCAATGGGTTCTAAACCTGCACATACAGCACGTATCACTACTGAGCATCGTCCCCAATATTTTGCCAATAATTGCAATATTTCCGTTGTATTTGAATGCCGGCCTGTTAGGATGTTGTATCTGGAATCCCCTGTACTCCGTCCTCACCCGATCGAGTAGCGACAGCTGGGGTCCACCTGTAACCCGTCCTCACCCGATCGAGTAGCGACAGCTGAAGGTCCACCTGTACCCCGTCCTCACCCGATCGAGTAGCGACAGCTGGGGTCCACCTGTACCCCGTCCTCACCCGATCGAGTAGCGACAGCTGGGGTCCACCTGTACCCCGTCCTCACCCGATCGAGTAGCGACAGCTGGGGTCCACCTGTTACCCGTCCTCACCCGATCGAGTAGCGACAGCTGGGGTCCACCTGTACCCGTCCTCACCCGATCGAGTAGCGACAGCTGGGATCCACCTGTACCCGTCCTCACCGATCGAGTAGCGACAGCTGGGGTCCACCTGTACCCCGTCCTCACCCGATCGAGTAGCGACAGCTGGGGTCCACCTGTACCCGTCCTCACCCGATCGAGTAGCGACAGCTGGGGTCCACCTGTACCCGTCCTCACCCGATCGAGTAGCGACAGCTGGGGTCCCCTGTACCGCGTCCTCGCCCGATCGAGTAGCGACAGCTGGGTCCACCTGTACCCCGTCCTCACCCGATCGAGTAGCGACAGCTGGGGTCCACCTGTACCCCGTCCTCACCCGATCGAGTAGCGACAGCTGGGGTCCACCTGTACCCGTCCTCAACCGATCGAGTAGCGACAGCTGGGGTCCACCTGTACCCCGTCCTCACCCGATCGAGTAGCGGACAGCTGGGGTCCACCTGTACCCCGTTCCTCACCCGATCGAGTAGCGACAGCTGGGGTCCACCTGTACCCCCGTCCTCACCCGATCGAGTAGCGACAGCTGGGGTCCGCCTGTTACCCCGTCCTCACCCGATCGAGTAGCGACAGCTGGGGGTCCCACCTGTACCCCGTCATCACCGACGAGTAGCGACAGCTGGGGTCCACCTGTACCCCGTCCTCACCCGATCGAGTAGCGACAGCTGGGGTCCACCTGTACCCCGTCCTCACCCGATCGAGTAGCGACAGCTGGGGTCCACCTGTACCCCCGTCTCACCCGATCGAGTAGCGACAGCTGGGGTCCACTGTACCCCGTCCTCACCCGATCGAGTAGCGACAGCTGGGGTCCACCTGTACCCCGTCCTCACCCGATCGAGTAGCGACAGCTGGGGTCCACCTGTACCCCGTCCTCACCCGATCGAGTAGCGACAGCTGGGGTCCCACCTGTACCCCGTCCTCACCCGATCGAGTAGCGACAGCTGGGGTCCCCTGTACCCCGTCCTCACCCGATCGAGTAGCGACAGCTGGGGTCCACCTGTACCCCGTCCTCACCGATCGAGTAGCGCAGCTGGGGTCCACCTGTACCCACGACCTCCACCCGATCGAGTAGCGACAGCTGGGGTCCACCTGTACCCCGTCCTCACCCGTCGAGTAGCGACAGCTGGGGTCCGCCTGTACCCCGTCCTCACACCGATCGAGTAGCGACAGCTGGGGTCCACCGTACCCCGTCCTCACCCGATCGAGTATCGACAGCTGGGGTCCACCTGTACCCCGCTCCTCACCCGATCGAGTAGCGACAGCTGGGGTCCACCTGTACCCCGTCCTCACCCGAT
>JAXIVJ010015774.1:0-20000 GCA_036785665.1 Chirona hameri
ATATTCGAAAAATCGGCGACCCCTTCGATTTCGCTCCAATTTGGTGCAAATGTAATAAATGTCCATCTAACATCAACCCCAAAAGAGTTGTACAATGCATTCCATAGTTAATCATCTAGTGGTCAAAATAGAGGCTTAGGCAGATATTAAACAAATCGACGACCCCTTCGATTTCGCTCAAATTTAGTACAAAGGTAGCAAATGCCTACCCAACACCAACCCTAAAACGATTTTGTGATGCATCCGATAGTTAGGCTTCTAGAGGTCAATAAAGAGGTCTGGGCAGATATTTGACAAATCGACGACCCATTCGATTTCACTCAAATTTTGCACATAGGTAACCAATGGCTATCTAAACATCGCCCTAGAAGGATTTTGCGGCGTATCCCATACTTAAGCATCTATAGGTCAAAATAGAGGCATGGACAGATATCTGCCCTGAAGAAATACAGGCCTGGAGATACGTCTATACGTCTATTTTGACCTCTAGATGCTTAACTATGGGATGCATCGTACAACCCTTTTTGTGTTGATGTTGGGTGGTCATTTGGTACATTTGCACGAAATGTGAGCGAAATAGAAGGGGTCGTCGATTTTTCGAATATCTGCCCAGACTTCTATTTTGACCTCTAGACGCTTAACCATCCAGCATCAACAACATCCCTGCGGGCGGCCAGAATTCCGTTATCCTGCGGGGGCAGATTCTGCCCCCCCCCCCCCCCCCCCAGAGATCTCGAGAACCGCCTGGTCGATTTCGATGGGAAAAACGCCATTCGATTCATCATGACAAGATCTCTCTTTTTGAACCCCACAATTTTTGTTTTGTTCACAAATGGAGGGCCAGGGGGAGGGCAAAATATCCGAACATTTTGGGTGATTTTTGAAAGGTCATTGCGGCCATGTGGCTCAACCGATTTTCATGCTTCAAACGTTTTTGAGCTTCAAATGTACTGGTCTTTAATATATCAAAAAGACAAAACACAAAATACAAGATCATAGGCGTATTCAGGGAATGTAAAATGGGGAGATTTTCTGGGAGGAAAATGTGCTGTTCGTGATTGTTTGGGACGACATGAACGTCACATGTTGGCATTATATGCTGTAATTGGTTAAATTTGATATATTGCGCATAGGCAGATCCAGGAAAACATGGGGGCACCATGCGCGTAACGCTTTTATCAATCTTACTAATTTGAAGTTGGACCTAATTTGAGGGTGGGTATCGCCTCCCATTTGTTTATCCTGAGTGCGTATCTGCCCAAAAAAATATGTACAATCCCAGTATATATGATGCATATTGCATTGCAATTGTCTCTGACGCATTTATTGCACTGCAAACCACGAAGGAAGTATGCGCCGCAAAACTGCATTCGTAACACCCTCCCCAAAACAGGAGCCTGGAACCGCCTCTGCTGGACCGATTTTTATTTTTATTTTGACAACACTCGCCATTCAATTTTGGGAAAGTCACAAAGTTTCAGGACGCTAGGCCTAACGGGTTGGAAGCGGCAAGTGAAAAAACCACCGAGGGGGCAGAATCTGCCCCCCCCCCCCCCCCACAGGGAAATAGGGTTAACCCTCGCCCTACGGGAGCTTTTTTCACCTTCACTCTACGGGGGTCGTAAAAAGACCCCTTTTAACTTACCAACCCAGCAACATAGAGCAACGCCGGTAAGAATCAACATGTTGCCAGTCATGTTTGGAATCTAACAGTATGCAATTTTTAGGTTTCGGGTCAACAAGTGACCTTCCAGGTCAAGTGAATGACCTCGATCGACCACGTCCAGAACAGCGATTTTGCCCTGTCAGAAAACCTCAAAATGAGAAATTGATAAATGTTAATAAAAAGGCATGTTCCTGGACCAGTTTTGTCTCCGAAGTACAGAAAAGGTAATTATTGATTCGTATCTGGTAAAAAAAGTCCAAAAAAGTTATTAAAAAATGACGTCATGAATTTCTTACACTTAGGAAGTCATCACTCAGTCAAAAATAGAGATATTTCTTTGAAATTTGGTTTGAGTATTGTCCATACTCAAGTTCTCTCACATATATTCTGGTTTTTTAACATCTTTGAAATTTTGATTTTGTGGTGATTTTTCCAACAAAATCAGTTTTGTTCATTTTGGGGGTCAAAAATCCAAAATTTCGAAAATCCGAGAATGTCATTTTAAATAAATGACATTTTATATCTTTGCTTAATTGCGTTTGCAATTTACTTTAAAACTCTGTTTTCTACGATTTTTCAAACATTTATCATTTTTCCACCAACATGACGTCATCAAAACATCATTATTTCCCAAATTTCTCAACCAATTTAAATGAAATTTGTATAGCATACGTATAATTGTTGTATAGTTAGCTACTGACAATTTCAGATAGATGTGCCACATGTCTAAAAAGTTATGCAAGAAAAACCTCATGGGGGGTCGTTTTAGGACCCCCTCCCCCGTAGGGCGAGGGTTAACTATGGGATGCATCGTACAACCCTTTTGGTGTTGATGTTGGGTGGTGATTTGGTACATTTACACGAAATGTGAGCGAAATCGAAGGGGTCGTCGATTTTTCGAATATCTGCCCAGACCTCTATATTGACCTCTAGACGCCTAACTATGGAATGCATCGCAACATCCTTTTTAGGGTTGGTGTTGGGCGGGCATTGGCAACCCTATTACCAAATTTAAGCGAAATAGAAGGGGTCGTCGATTTTTCGAATATCTTCTGCCCAGTCGTCTATTTTGACCTCTAGACGCTTAACTATGGGATGCATCGCAAAATCCTTTTTGAGTTGGAGTTGGGTGGGCATTTGCTACGTTTATACCAAATGTGTGCGAAATCGAAGGGGTTGTCGATTTTTCGCATATGACCTCTAGACGCTTAAATATGGGATGCATCGCAAAATCCTTTTGGAGTTGGTGTTGGGTGGGCATTTTCTACTTTAGTATAAAATTTACGCGAAATCGAAGGGTCGTCGATTTTTCGAATATCTGCCCATACGTCTATTTTGACCTCTAGACGCTTAACTATGTGATGCATCGTACAACCCTTTTGGGGTTGATGTTGGGTGGTGATTTGGTACATTTACACGAAATTTGAGCGAAATCGAAGGGGTCGTCGATTTTCACCATTAACCTTATTTGGCCTCACTATGGGATGCATCGCAAAATCTTTTTAGGGGGATGTTCAGGAGGCCATTGGCTACCTGTGTGCAAAATTTGAGCGAAATCGAAGGGGTCGTCCATTTCCGAATATCAGCTGAATATCCGAATATCGAACTACTGCTAACTTTACACACGTCGAAAGATCTATTCGTGACTGACCTTCTCGTGACTGGCCTTCTCGTGACTGGCCTTCTCGTGACGGACACAGCGGTTCAGTGTTCCGGGCCTGAATCGACCCTCTTGCCGGGGCCGGTTCACCAGATCGGATGTTCATTGGGCGGGAACAGCTCTGATGAGGCACCGTATCACGAGGCACCGTCTCACGAGACAGCATTCGTCACAATGGTCCCAGTTGCCGTCACTTCAGCAGACCGCCGTCACTTCAGCAGACCGCGGCTCTGACATGCTTCAACGGACAAATTAGCTCTCACTGCGCGTCAGACATGACAGTGAATAGGAGGCGTTTGACTGTGCCTAAATTCACACCGTGACCGAGATGACCGGCAGTCGTGACCTCTTATACGGCCTTGGTCGTGACTGCCTACATGCGTCTGAGTCAGTCACTGGAAAGAAGAATACAAAATGATGGAAACGTGCTACACGATTTCGGAAACTTGATAATTTACTGTGCGAAAAGCAGCGCATTGATGGTATTTAGTTATCAAAAGTTGCTAAGTACCTAAGGAGTTTCTAGTTTCTAAGGAGTTTCTAGTTTCTAAGGAGTTTCTACGTAACGAAGGGAAATATATCGAGGGAAGGGCATTGACGATGGGTTGATCTGGCAGACTCCAAGGAGAAGTCCGTCTCTCCACCTGCAGAGCGTTCTTGTGCGGCGGCGCCCCGTCCATCATCGACGTCATACTCCGCTAGCCGCGGCTGCCAGCTGTCGGAGCCCCCGAGCAGCGGTGTGCGGCGAAGGTGGCGCGTCCGCGGCGGACGGCGCGGCGCGCCCGTCACCTAGTGTGGACAGAGTGGCTTGCGGATTGCGGAACCGCGGCCGACACCCACGGCTGCCGACCGTGGAGCATCCTGTGGCCGGATTTAATTCCCGCTGGGCTCTGAATGGGAACAAACGGTGTGATCGGGCACCTGTCTCTCATGACGACGAGAGGCGGTTTATGGGAATGGCCGATTGTTGCCGCTGGTGATGTGCCTAGACGGTCGATTGTCTTCCGTCGACTCCATAATCAACGCTCGGGTTTTGTCAGAGATTTTGTCGCAAAAGTGGAATGTTTGATGAATAAGTGGCCTGGTATGATAGTCAGTTACTTTGTGTAAACAGGTGATTACAGGGCCTCCTGTAAGATATTTTGACTGGGGGGGCAAGCAATTTTTTCCGATGATCACCTCTCAAATCGTACTGTATTTTGGTTTTTTATGCCGTATTTTCAGGTTTCATTTAATTATTTTCGGGTTTAAATATACTATTATGCACGTTTTTATAAGAAGTTAATTTATTTTGAATGCGAATATTGTATTACTGAGCGGCCGCGAGGTCTTTCGTCAGCATAGGGGGGGGGGGGGGGGGGGGGGGGTACGCATGAAAGACTCGACCTGACCGCAGCCATGATTTTCAGATGCTTATTGCTCTGCAACTTCTCAATGGATGTCTGAAAATTTTACACACAAAAACATGAATGTGTTCCAAGTATTGTATCGTCTTGGTGCAATTCTTCGATTTAGTGTTTAGAAGTAGCGCGCACCGAGGTAGAATCCCGTTTCCCCTCGCAATTTACTGACAAGGCATCTCAGTTTCAGTTGTGACGATAATGTGCATTCTATAATGGATACAAAGTGAGTTAAAGCAACTGAGCGCACCGAAACATTTCCTTTAGGTAGGTATCCTGACGGACCTAAGTAAACTGGGTCAAGAGCTGGGTAGCCGTAGCTAGGTACCTGTGGCTGTAGGTCAAAGCTACACAGTCTCATGTGTTCAGGTAGCTAAATGTTGTGGGTCGAACCCAGATGTGGTGGAAGAGGGAGGGAGGGCAGGGAAACAGCTGTCCTCACTGAAGAAGTTGCGAAAGTAAACACGCGATTGTTCCCCATAAAATGATATGAGGGGCCGTTCTAAAAACCTAGTTTTCGAGAAAAATCGGATAGCAGGACAGTCGGTAAGGCTGGCAGGGTGGGTTCAAGACGTTGCAGCGCTCGCTATTTGCGCCTGGTGGGGATGACCTGCGGCCGTTAGGAGCGGCCGCGTTCAAGGTCAGATGAAGCCAGCGGGCCGAGCGAACCGTCCTCAGCCGTTAGGGGACGTTAAACTTTCGCCACTAAATTATGTTGATTATCTGACATTGCTCGATCAGATGGTGGGGTCAGGGCCCGCGCAAAAAGCTTTGCTTGTCGTAGGTCCTGATCTCATAAATCAATCCGATAAAACTTTCGGGCTAAAATATAAAAAATATGGAAGTAAATATGATGTCTGGACAGAACATTACGCAATTTGTTTCAGAACACGCAACAAATATTGACGGCGAATACGTTGCCAATCAGGTTTGCTGTTCATGCCGACTAACGCTCTCCCATATCTTTAAAATGAAGTAAAAGTGGTAAACGTTGCGCGCGAAGAAATGTCACGTTCGCGGAGGCTCCTTCTCAAATGGAGGCCCTTGATTTTGGTCTGCCCCTCTGACACCATTCCGTGACGCCACCCCTATTTCTATACACGCCACATCTATTGTCACGCTTACATGTTCCGGGTGCTCCTCCAATATCTTCCGCGTTGTAATGTTATGAATATGCTCAGACTTGAAGCTCATTCCGGTTGTCTCTATATTTAGGTATTACTCAAAATTAAGTTATATTTGCCGTGGACCTTTTATTGTATGCGGGCCTCAATAAATGTCAGGGGGCAAAAATATTGCTTTCCTGTCCGACAAAAGGGAGGCGACTGTCCCACTGCCTCCCTTCCCCATGGCGCCACCACTGCCCCTCAGCCCGGCTTAGAGCCCTCTCAAACCTGCCGAGATCCATCTCAGGTCTGGCTAGTGCCCTATTGGACCTAGAAAGGGCCCTCTCAGATCTGTAAACCACAATCATATCAGCTTAGGGCTCTCCCAGACCGGCTGATGCCTTCTAAGACTGACCAAGAGCCTCCCAGACCGACCTAATGACCTCTCAGGCCGCCTGTAAAATGTCCTCAGATAGACCAAGGGCTTTCATAGATCGGCCGCCTGCCCTGAGACCAGCCGAGGGTACTCTCAGACTGACCGAGGTCCCTCGCAGACCTGTTGACTACCTTATCAAGACCTGGTGAGGGTCTCCTCAGGCTTTCTTTGATCTGGCTGGCTGAGAGCCCATTCGTGCTCAAGGGCCCACAGTCTCAAGAAGGGGCCGTAACGCTCCTTGGGCCCAGGAGATTGTTTTGGCCCTCCCCATTACAAGCACACACTAAAAATACAATCCGATGCACCGGCCAAACCGACAGTTGAAAGATGTCAACAGTCCATTCAGCATTGTGAATCTACGGGAAGTGTGTACCGCGTGACTGCGGGATTTTGGGATCAGATTGATGCATTGCTTATTCCCAGATACCAATCAGAATCGCGTTTTCTGCAGCAAGACGGAAGCGGTTGCTACTAAATTAGCTATTGAGTTTGTATTCACTTATCTTACCTCTGTTGTGACTTGTCCCTTAATTTGTGGGATTTGAAGGGTTTCACCTTGATTTATATCGCAGATTCGGGTAGATCATTTTTATATAGACACGATGACAATTACCTTGACCCCCAGTGACGCGATTTCGCCTCGACTGGCGACTAAAAGGTGGCTTCACTGAAGGGAGGGGCTGCAGCCCCCCTAGTTGACATGTTAGAGGAGGCCCTGGGTGATTGTGATGTCACAGTTTCAATTATGTAAAACATCATTCTACGGTAATGAAGATGTTATTCGTTTTGTATATATTTATGGGATATACAAGTCATTGATATACTGTGGATGTTCCGAAATACAATCTGACAGCTAGGGGATCTGATCTGCTGGGACCCAAAATCCGCATTCTAAACTTGATCGCGAGGTAAATAGCTCCAGTTACTATGGAAAGAAGCTATTACCCGCTCCATTTACTTACAGCCAAAAGCAAAATGGCCGGTATCTATCTATCTATCTATCTATCTATCGATCAATCGATCAATCGATCAATCGATCAATCGATCAATCGATCAATCGAGCAATCGATCAATCGATCAATATATCTATCGATCAATCGATCAATCGATATATCTATCGATCAATCGATCAATCGATATATCTATCGATCAATCGATCAATCGATCAATCGATCAATCGATCAATCGATCAATCGATCAATCGATCAATCGATCAATCGATCAATCGATCAATCGATCGATCGATCGATCTATCTATCTATCTATCTATCTATCTATCTATCTATCTATCTATCTATCTATCTATCTATCTATCTATCTATCTATCTATCTATCTATCTATCTATCTATCTATCTATCTATATCTATCTATCTATCTATCTATCTATCTATCTATCTATCTATCTATCTATCTATCTATCTATCTATCTATCTATCTATCTATATATCTATATATATATATATATATATATATATATATATATATATATATATATAATATATAATATATATATATATATTTATATATAATATATATAATATATATATATATATATATATAACTATGGGTGCAGAAATTATCGTTCTTCATAATGGATCCGGAGGAACCCTCGATTAAGCTGGAAGCCGGATCTGGGATCCCAGCAAATTTTGTCACAAGCGATGGTTGAAGATTTTTTTAGCTCAGTGGATCTTTCGGTTAAAGAGTGCCCAGTGTCCTGTATACAATGGAATCTGACGTGTGACCGAAGATATTTGGGGTTTCCTTTACAGTGGGGGTCTGGTGTGTGACCGGAGGTACCTGGTGTCCATCATCACGACGCTTTACTTCGTAGGCGTCATGGTTGGAGGCCTAGTGTTTGGAGCTCTCGCAGACAGGTGAAAACCGTGGGGAAAGATCTGGCTGAGTCAATCACTAGCTAAATATTGTAGAGTTGAACCATGCATGCATTGATTGATACAATATCAAAGATGACATATAAGCACTCCGGAGCAGCAGCACGATTGATAAGCTTCTCAATTTATCGGTCAGATTTGAGGTACCGTATTAAAACATTCACAAAGCATCTTAAAGCCTCCATTCCATATCATAGAATGCGTATTTCACTGAATTCGAGCCGGAGACCAGACGGCTGAGTTCGGTTGCACCCCTGCTACAGGTTCGGTCGTCAGCCGATGATGCTGCTCTGTTTGTACATGCAGCTGATTCTCGGGGCCGGCCTGTTCTTCGTCCGCCGCCTTCTCATCTTCATCGCCGTCCGCGTACTGCAGGGCTTCTTTGTTCAGGTGAGACCGCATGAGGCCCAGAGTCGACAGACTATCCCAAACCGTCACTCACTGGCACCAGACTATCCCATAAACCGTGACACACCCCGCCTAGCTCTATTCTCAGCGCCAGCGGCGACCACGACCGCGACCGACCGAATCGCCGCACGGCACGACTGTGACTCGCATCCAAACAAACCGCGCCGTTGTGAATTTTCCGCCGTCGGCACCGGCGCAGCGCCGTCAGGAGCGCAGCGACGGCGGTGAGGAGGGAGGCGACCTTGCGGCGGTCAGCCGCTCCCACGACGTGGTCCAGTTCCCAGCGGATTACGGCGCGTGTGCCGATTGGTCGCTGTGATGGGAGATGTGTGGATTGTGTGAGTGTCGGCGTGACGCCATCTGCCGACTCACTGGTAGTGATCGTTGGTCGATGATGGCACGGATTTGGTGAAAAGGAGGACAGTCCTATGTTTCGTTGGACGGTTGATATTGCTGGGAAGAGTATTGTGTTCAATGCGTGAGTTGATTCAGACGTTAGAAGGGGTGTGGAAACGTGTGCATGGTGCACTGGCGATGCGTTAAAGAATCGCCTTTGAAATAATGTCCCTCGCTTCCTCCAACCTTCGTCGTTCGGTAGGTGGCGGAACCTCTGCTCTGATCCTCATTAACTATCTTGAACGCCTACTCTCCTGCCGTACAATAGATAATACATTTCCTGTAATGACCGCACTTGAACAATACCCAATTTATAGCAGTTGCAATGGAAATATTTCGTCATCGTTTGGCCATATTCGCGGGAAAAAAATGGCGCAGCACTGGTATATCTCTGGTCATCTATATATTTGTTAATCTCTGAAAATGCACAAAGCACACGCTAAATCAAAAGCCGGGCCTGGATAAGTGTACATGGCCTCCTCGCCTAAATCTGATGTTCCAGGTGCTCTTTTGCAGCTTACTGGATTTGATCAGGCATTGCTAATGTTGATTAGGACTTCATTTGAGGATCAGCAGGTTTTCAAAAGTACAAAAATAACCATATAACACCCACACGCGTCCACCTTACTCTGGCCCCCTGTATATGTTACCACAGGGGCTGCAGACGACCACGTACTCCCTGGTGATGGAGCTCCATCACCTCACTCATGTCTGTGACCACAGGGGCTGCAGACGACCACGTACTCGCTGGTGATGGAGCTCTTCTCGCCCCATCACCTCACTCATGTCTGTGACCACAGGGGCTGCAGACGACCACGTACGCCTTGGTGATGGAGCTCTTCTCGCCCCATCACCTCACTCATGTCTGTTACCACAGGGGCTGCAGACGACCACGTACGCCTTGGTGATGGAGCTCTTCTCGCCCCATTACCGCACCATGGCCGGCGTGGCAGCCGAGGTGTTCTGGGCAAGTCGGGCTGATCCTGCTGGCCGCCTGCTGCTACTTCGTCCAGCACTGGCGCTACGTGCAGCTGGCCATCAGCATCCCCACGCTGGTGACCCTGCTCTACATCTGGTGGGTCACGCTGCTGTACATTTTCTGAGACGTGCTGACAGATTGCGCCGCCACGCTACGCTGAGAAGCTCGGGAATGACGATGGTTCGCTTGAAGCTGAACCCGACTCAGAGCAATGCATAGTCGGAGTTTAATTCGTCGAAGTAAATACCCAGACTGATACCAGAGTCGCTGTCTAACCCCTCTCCTCTACCTGCAGGCTGATACCAGAGTCGCTGTCTAACCCCTCTCCTCTACCTGCAGGCTGATACCAGAGTCGCTATCTAACCCCTCTCCTCTACCTGCAGGCTGATACTAGACTCACTGTCTAACCCCTCTCCTCTACCTGCAGGCTGATACCAGAGTCCCTGTCTAACCCCTCTCCTCTACCTGCAGGCTGATACCAGAGTCGCTGTCTAACCCCTCTCCTCTACCTGCAGGCTGATTCCAGAGTCGCTGTCTAATCCCTCTCCTCTACCTGCAGGCTGATACCCAGAGTCGCTGTCTAACCCCTCTCCTCTACCTGCAGGCTGATACCAGAGTCGCTGTCTAACCCCTCTCCTCTACCTGCAGGCTGATTCCAGAGTCCCTTCGCTGGCTCATCTCTCGTGGTCGCTTCCGGCGCGCCCGGGCCGTCGCTGAAAGGATCGCCTACTATAACGGGCTGCGACTGAGCCCCGAGCTGCTGCTGCAGCTGGAGAAGCTCTGCCACACGATCGGAGCTCACTCGGCGCAGGGTGTCGACGCCCGGGACCTGTTCCGTACGCCCGCCATAAGACGAAACTCGTTTGTGCTCTTCTGTGTGTGGTAAGTGGGCGAGGCGGTGTGTGTACACATTCCGGGTTGGTGTGGGTGATGAGTGGGGGTGGTCAGACTAGGGGTGTTCAGACTAGAGGTGATGTGGGTGATGAGTGGGGTGGGCAGACTAGAGGTGATGTGGGTGATGAGTGGGGTGGGCAGACTAGAGGTGGTGTGGGTGATGAGTGGGGGTGGTAAGACTAGAGGTGGTCAGACTTAGAGGTGGTGTGGGTGATGAGTGGGGGTGGTCAGACTAGAGGTGGTGTGGGTGATGAGTGGGGTGGTCAGACTAGAGGTGGTCAGGCTAGAGGTGATCAGACTAGATGTGGTGTGGGTGATGAGTGGGGTGGTCAGACTAGAGGTGGGCAGAATAGAGGTGGTGTGGGTGATGAGTGGGGGTGGTCAGACTAGAGGTGGTCAGACTAGAGGTGGTCAGACTAGAGGTGGTCAGACTAGAGGTGGTCAGACTAGAGGTGGTGTGGGTGATGAGTTGGGTGGGCAGACTAGTGGTGGGCAGACTAGTGGTGGGCAGACTAGAGGTGGTGTGGGTGATGAGTGGGGTGGTCAGACTAGAGGTGGTAAGACTAGAGGTGGTGTGGGTGATGAGTGGGGTGGTCAGACTAGAGGTGGGCAGAACTAGAGGTGGGCAGACTAGAGGTGGTGTGGGTGATGAGTGGGGTGGTCAGACTAGAGGTGGTGTGGGTGATGAGTGGGGGGTGGTAAGACTAGAGGTGTTCAGACTAGAGGTGGTCAGACTAGAGGTGGTGTGGGTGATGAGTGGGGGTGGGCAGACTAGAGGTGGTGTGGGTGATGAGTGGGGTGGTAAGGCTAAAGGTGCACAATCGACGAAGGTGTCAGAATGCTCCTTCCTTGAGTAGTTTGTTCGATGTGGGGTTTGAACTTGGCCTCCTCGCATGCCAGCCGAACACAGCCTCTAACCCAGTGGTTCTCAAATATGGGATACTAGTGCTATCCCGTCCGCTCCGCTGGGCGATTACAGGTCAAGTGGTGGTGCAAGCCAGTGCTAGTAAATTAGAGATTGATAACCCGTACTACCCGTAACACCTGTCGTACCTATAATACGTGTGTGTACCCGTCATACACCCGAGGTACCCCTTAAAAACCTACGGTGCCCGACATACACCCGTGGTACCCGTTGTGCCCTTGCGGAACACGTGATAACCCCGTTATATCCGGCACTCGCCCATTATACCCGTGGTACACCTATGGCACCTGTTATACACACGTTAAACCCGTGAAAACTCCAACCCGGCTTAGCGTATATGTTCATTGATATATGCCGTACCGTATGTCGATGACCTTCGTTTCGCAGTGATTCCGTGGTTGCTTCTCATTGGTTGTGACACTGTAGTATCCGTGGTTGGATCTGATTGGCTTTCGACTGGAGTGAAGAAATGTAAAACCCGTATCCGTAAACTGTTTTTACGGTAAAATATTTCTTAACACCTTCTATGTTAGTTACAGCACAAATCTTCGCCCAAAACTGCACAACCTACAACTGTCTAAAACTATCGTATCAAATGCGTCATAAATGTTCGAGTTATATACCACTCGGTAGTATCCGTAAACTCGTTTGAAAACCTTAAAATCACGTGCATCACGTGCTTATATCAATGTGGTACTGCAATGTAGAATTACCGCTTTAATTATATAAATTCGTGGCGGATAGACAGACAGATAGACAGACAGACGCTTATCAAATAGTAATATATATTTATTATGTAGGTACTTCAAATTGCAGTCGGGGTAAGAAGCAATGAGTCATTCTGGTCGCCAAACGGCTTAACAGTGTCATTGACGCTGAGAACCACCGCCTTAGATCAGGAGCAGCAGAACACATCAACTAATATTTCTGCCCCTAGATGGCACTAGTAGTACACGCCTGAAGTTATGCTGTACCGCATAGCTTGAAACCGGAACCTGCTGCCTGCGTGATAGGAGAGTAGGAGGAGGGGGTAACGAGTCAGTCCGGTAACCGGCATTATAAGGTTATAACCGTGCCCGTGATGCTGAGAACCAGTGCTCTAACCCCGGCGCTGCGTCCGGCAGGTTCACCATCTCGCTGGCCTACTACGGCGTGTCGTTCAACGTGGCCGACCTCAGCGGCAACCGCTTCTTCAACTTCATGCTGGGCGGGGCGCTGGAGCTGGGCGCCTTCCTGCTCACCTATCTCAGCCTGCGCGTGGTGGGCAGGAGGACCTGTCTGGTGACCTATCTGTTCCTCAGTGGCGCCCTCCTCATCGCCACCGTGGCCACACAGAGACTGTTACGCAGTGAGTGGAGAGGTTGTCAGCCGCCTACCAGGAGGACGGGGGATGTGGCGGGGTGCCGCGATGTGGTATGGATGTGAAATGTTTTGAGTTCCGTTGGTAAAATGCGCAGATGGGTCCGAGGACCGAGATTGTGAGGATTCTGATCAGATAATGTGTGACGAGTTGCGCCGGTAACGCTCGTGGGCGAGAATGGGTGGAATGGTGATAAATAGCCAGGTGGCAGTCTTTTTTTATATTTCTCAGACAGCGGTTTCTTGTCTGATTTCCTCGGCAAAAGCCACTGTTGCATCAGCTTTAACACTTCGTCGCTATCTCTCAGGTTACCGTGAAAATTCCGCACACCTAGCTTCATCGTAACGTGTCTCAATAAACAGTTAACTATCTCCTCCGCACGGTCCTCAGCTGACCTTAACTCTGTCCCCGGTCTCCCCAGCGGACCTGACCTCGGTCCACAGATGACCTGGCCTTGGTGTCTGTGTCCACAGCTGACCTGACATCGGTATGTGTCCTCAGCTGACCTTAACTCGGCCCCGGTCTCCCCCAGCGGACCTGACCTCGGTCCACAGCTGACTTGACCTCTGTCAAGTCAGCTGTGGACCGAGCTGACCTGACCTTGGTGTCTGTGTCCTCAGCGGACCTTAACCCGCGCGGCACTGGGGTCTCCAGCCGAACGCGCGGCGCTGGGGGAGGGGGGGGGGGGGGGGGGGTAAATGTTACCTCCCCCCTCGTATCTTCCGAACCAATGACCGCAGAGAGACGCGCAAGGCGACGATCGAAAGCTCTTATGGAGACGAATATATTGTAGACCCAAAATTCTTAAAATAAGGTCACATGTCAGGTCAGATCAGGTCAAAGGGTCAAACTTAAGGTATTTTAGTTTTTGGACCATACTTTCCATCCAAAGCCTTAGATAGCGACTATTATCGCACAAGGTGCTCTCAAAGGTATCATGCATCTCCCGTATAAGCGAAAGTGAAATTGTAAGCAAAGGTCAAGGTCAAGGTCAGGTCACAAAAGGTCACAGTTCTACGGAAGCCATACGACACATGTTGTATCGGCTATTTTACACGTATAATTCGATAGTAGCGACCATTTTCACAACTTGACCCAATATAATGGCCATCAGGTCAAGATCAGGTCACAAAAAGGTCAAAAGTTAAAATTGATAAATCTAAATAAAAAAGGCATGTGTCTAGAGACCAGCTTTGTCTCAGAAATACAGCGGTAGCATTTATTTTTCTGTGTCTGGTCACTAAAAGCAAAAAACGTATTTTCAAAAAATGGACGTCATGAGTTACTTATACTTAGGGTTAGGGAGCAATCAGTCTGTCAAAAATGAAGATATTTCTTTGAAATTTGGTTTGGATATCGTCCATACTTGGTTTCCTAATGTACCTTCCGGTTTTTTAATATTTGTTAATACTTTTGTGGACATTTTTCAAAAAGTCACTTGTTTTTTATTTTTGGAGGTCAATTTTTTTTTTAAATCCGAGATAGCCATTTGGAAGATAATTTTATTTCCGTTCTTTTGACGTTTTTTAATCGCGATTCGTATCAAACCTCTATTTTTACGATTGTACCAACATTTAACGTTTTTCCACCAAAAATGGCATGACATGGATGTCACTAAATCGTCATTATTTTCCAAACTTCTTTACCAATTAAAACCAAATCAGAAGACGTACAATTGATGCAGAATAAGGTACCAAAGTTTCACTTCGATAACTGTCATTGTTCTCAAGTTATTGAGAAAATCCGGGAGGAGGTAAAATTTACCCCCCCCCCCCCCCCTAGCGCCGCGCGGGTTAACTCTGCCCCTGGTCTCCCCCAGCTGGCCTTAACTCTGCCCCGGTCTCCCCCAGCTGGCCTTAACTCTGCCCCGGTCTCCCCCAGCGGACCTGATCTCAGTACCGACCCTGGTCACCAGTCTGGCGCTGCTCGGAAAGGCGGCCGTCGTCAGCTGTTTCTGCTCAGTGTTCCTGGTGACGTCAGAGGCGTTCCCCACCGTGATCCGTTCGCTGGCGATGGGAGTCTGCATCTCCTGGTCCCGTGTTGGCAGCCTGGTGGCGCCACAGGTCCTTCGGCTGGTCAGTTGGTTGTAGGAATGATTGAAGTTTTCAGACATAAAAATATGTTGGAATGTTGTAACTTGTAAATGAATGTGAATGCGTGAGCTTTTTAGTATACATTTTACCTATTGTTCGTTGAAGGTTATAATAATTTGGGTCGAATTTTAACAATGTCAGGGAAGGGAATTTATGGGGCAACACACAACAAAAGATGATAGCCACTTGTCCAGAGGCCGAGCTTACCTTTCGGGCTGGCTGGCCTCGGGGTCTCCTCGGGGTCTCCGGCTCGGGGTCTCCTCGGGGGGGGGGGGGGTCTCCGGCTTCTGTGGTTGGTCGCTCACTGAACTTGAAGGAAAACTCTTAGTATATCTTTGTCATACCATTAATAAAGAATATTTCAAATTAGTAAGTTACTGAACAATAATCTTGAGTTTAATAACCGATCAGATCACTGGTTTATTTCACTGATAATAATATCACTGATATCTCCACCTTCCGGCCCTGGTTCCACGCGACTCTCGAGCGCGACTGACCTGCCCCGCACAGGTTCACCTGACCCGCTGAAGGTCAAGTGACCCCCGCCCGAGGGCGGGCCGGCCAGCCGGCGTCCAGCCTAGCCCAGAACGCGGGGCGGGGGAGGCGGGGGAGGGAAGGGGAAGATTAAAGCCGGCGGTAGGATTGAAAATGATATTAAGTTTCCACAGGGTCAGCGATCGTACCGATATTACCGATATTACGGCCCATCCTTCCGAGCATGCTGATTGATGAGTTTGAGTTTTTTGGGCGCTCCTCAGCTGCGCGTATATACATCGGACAACTGATTTACGCCAGGCGCTCGCTGCGTTGCGGCATTAAAACGTCATTATCTCCCAAAGTACTGAATGAATTTCAGCGAAATTTTGTAGGAAGACGTCTAGTTGATGCAGCATAAGGTACTGGAAACTTTATGTCGATATCTATTATATTTTTAGTTATAGAGAAAATCCGGCAAGAGGCAGATTCCACCCCCCACCCCCGTGATTACTGTAAAGGTTAGTCGGGTTCGATTATGTTATAACAATTGTTCCCTACCTCACCCGGAAAACGAACGTCCGTTGTCTACGAGACCCCCCCCCCCCCCCCCCCCCCCAATCCCCCCGGTAGTGCCGCAGCGCAGCGAGCGCCTGGCGTAAATCAGTTGTCCGATGTATTTACGCCTCAGCTGCTCGGGTTATTGGCGGCCCATGCTGCTTGACATTCGTTCACGAGAAAAACATCTCGCCGACATTCCGAAGATTTAATTAATCTATTGAATGTACTTCTCAAAATGTACTTGATCTAGTTGCTTACTATGCTACTTGACAATCATGGACGAGCTTTGTACCTCGTTGCCAACTTGATCTCTTCCCCCCTTGTCTGGCTGATGTGTCGTGATGGCCGCCTTTTTCACCGTAGCCCGACCCAGAAGACCATGTTAACATGCCTAACCTTCCGGGCAGGGTGACGTCACGTACAGCTGGATGCCGTTTCTGGTGTTCGGCTGTCTGGCGCTGCTGAGCGGCTTCCTTGGCCTACTGCTGCCGGAGACGGGGCGGCGCGCGCTGCCCGACACCATCCAGCAGGCCGAGCGGAGCCAAAAACACGACCAGGACGACATCGTCAGTGACGTGGGCTACGGTGCCTCGCCGCGCTGGATCGTCCAGGACGGACTGATCGTCAGCCGGCCAGCCGACGCCGGCAGCGTGAGCGGATCACCGGAGCGAACGCCGCCCTGGGGCGCGCCAGAGACATCTACCGATGACGATGAGAAGCACTCGTACCCGACTCAGTCGATAGATGGCAGCACGCTGTTGCGGTTCGTCGGCGGTGGCACAACAGTACATAACGAGACGTACGGACACGACTTCAAGCAGCATGTCGTGCTCAGTGATATCGATGAAACTAGACTATGATGGTATTGGAGCGGTATTCGCGGTTCGTTTGTTCATGAAGTGTGCTTTTGATTGATGTAAGAGCTTTTGTACGCAGGTGTTTGTTTGCGAATCATGCGGTCATTCATATTCTGTCATTCTGCCGTTTCGTTTGCCCGGTCTACTGGGCTTCTCCGGCCCGATCGTCCCGCACAACACAGGCAGTGGCCAGCCAGTAAAGTATGCAGTGTATTATCCGATGATTGTGATATATACGCGAATACACGCGCCGAGTCACCCGCGCCGGTTAAACGAGTGGCGGCCCCCTGCGCACGAAGGCGCCGCGTCCGATACACGCACACACGCACAAGCACCAAAACGCAAAACAACAAACAGAACAGTGGCCGACTCTGGGTCCATGGGTCCAGTGCCGGGTGTCCCGGCTATCACACGAAGCCGCGAGCGGTGGGGCGGCCGACAGGGCGGCGGCGCGGCCTCTATCGAAGCGGGCCGGGCGGCCGGGCGGCGCGGCGCGGCGGGATGCGGCCGACAGACGGCACACACAGCTGATGTGTTCAAACAACACTAGGTGAAATAATGGTGACGCGGCCCGGCGGGCGCGCTGCGGCCAGCCCTTGCCGGAGGCGGCGGTGCTGCTGCTCGACTCTGAGCGACGCTCTAATCGGTCGGCCGCTTTTCCGAGTTCTTCTTGGTGAAGTCCTCGGCGCTCTTCATGAACTTCTTCTTGTCCTTGCTGTACTCCTCGGCCAGGTCGGCACGCAGCGCGTGCTCCGGCTCCGGGTCGTTAACTAGTGCCACCAGCGCCTGGATCACTGGGGCAGAGGCAGGCATACACCGTCAGAGTGGTGACCAAACCGGTCAGCGACCTGTCGCCCGCTGCCCATTCCGCCGTGTGTTACACACAAATAGCCAATCCAGATACATGGCAGAGTTCAGACACACGGTCAGAGGTTTTCAGTCCAGAGGTCCAGACATAAGCGTAGTAACAGGGGGACCGGGGGGGGGGGGCATGGCCCCTCACTTTTCGGCCAATTTGTTTTGCTAAAATATTGTATTTTGCTTGGTGATATTTGTATGTCAAAAGGTGATAAGAGCAAGACGATAAGAGCCCAAATTTGCAAATAAATATTGCATAGGGGGTTGGGTTTCTCTCAAGACGGGATCAGAATTCAGCTGCCCACACACACACACCCACACCCACTTTTCGTGACGTTCCTACATCCCTGGGTCCAGAGGTCGGACCGTATCTGGACACCGCGACGCAGTATCCTGCGTCAAATTTACGCGCAGCCATGCTTCGTGTACTGGTATTGTTCGGTCCACTTGGACTCACGAATAGGTATGTGGGAACCCTAGCATAAGAACGCAAAATGTTTTGAACCAGTAAATGTACAGTCTCCGTGTCAAAGGACCCAGTGACCCGAAAGTGTCGGCCGGGTCGGCTGAGTTGGCAGTGTCCGGCCCGGCGACAGTATCCGGTCCGCGTGTGGAGAGTCGATCGATATATAACGTGCCATTAACATTCCACCAGCTGAATCGGCCAGTGTGCCGACATGGCGGCCGCACGGCCACTAACCCACCACGGCCGAGCCACGCGGAGACGGGTCGCTTTCATACCCGGCATGTCAGTGGCTAGTGAATTATCCATTATACGACGACGCTCCGCCCCGCCCAGACACACAACACACTGCAATGCACGCAATGTGGGGACAGCGGCGCTCCAACACACACTACAATGTGGGGACCGTGGCGCTCCAACACACACTGCAATGTGGGGACCGCGGCGCTCCAACATACACTGCAAAGTGGGGACCGCGGCGCTCCAACCCACACTACAATGTGGGGACCGCGGCGCTCCAACCCACACTGCAATGTGGGGACAGCGGCGCCCCAACACACACTGCAATGTGGGGACCGCGGCGCTCCAACAAACACTGCAATGTGGGGACAGCGGCGCTCCAACACACACTGCAATGTGGGGACCGCGGCGCCCCAACACACACTGCAATGTGGGGACCGCGGCGCCCCAACACACACTGCAATGTGGGGACCGCGCGCTCCAACACACACTGCAATGTGGGGACAGCGGCGCTCCAACACACACTGCAATGTGGGGACTGCGGCGCCCCAACACACACTGCAATGTGGGGACCGCGGCGCCCCAACACACACTGCAATGTGGGGACCGCGCGCTCCAACACACACTGCAATGTGGGGACCGCGGCGCTCCAACCCACACTGCAATGTGGGGACCGCGGCGCTCCAACCCACACTGCAATGTGGGGACAGCGGCGCCCCAACACACACTGCAATGTGGGGACCGCGGCGCCCCAACACACACTGCAATGTGGGGACTGCGGCGCTCCAACACACACTGCAATGTGGGGACCGCGGCGCTCCAACACACACTGCAATGTGGGGACCGCGGAGCTCCAACACACACTGCAATGTGGGGACCGCGGCGCTCCAACACACACTGCAAAGTGGGGACCGCGGCGCTCCAACACACACTGCAATGTGGGGACCGCGGCGCTCCAACCCACACTGCAATGTGGGGACTGCGGCGCTCCAACAAACACTGCAATGTGGGGACCGCGGCGCTCCAACAAACACTGCAATGTGGGGACAGCGGCGCTCCAACCCACACTGCAATGTGGGGACCGCGGCGCTCCAACCCACACTGCAATGTGGGGACCGCGGCGCTCCAACACACACTGCAATGTGGGGACCGCGGCGCCCCAACCCACACTGCAATGTGGGGACCGCGGCGCTCCAACACACACTGCAATGTGGGGACAGCGGCGCCCCAACACACACTGCAATGTGGGGACCGCGGCGCTCCAACACACACTGCAATGTGGGGACCGCGGCGCTCCAACACACACTGCAATGTGGGGACCGCGACGC
>JAXIVJ010015774.1:27500-30634 GCA_036785665.1 Chirona hameri
TATGTCTCATGTAATACTGTCTATCGAATATGTATATGTATAAGTATACTGTATTGTATATGTATATGTATACTTGTCAACTGCATACTGAATCAGTATATGTCATATGTATATGGTCTATGTATATGTATCTGTATCTGTATATGTATATGTATATGTATATTCAGTCTATATAGTATATGTATATGTATATGTATATGTATCTGTATACTGTATCATGTCTATAGTAAGAATATGTATATGTATACTACGTATAAGTATACATCTGTATATGTATATGTATAATGTATATGTATATGTACAGATATGTAACATACTCAGTACTCAGTACTCAGTACTACAGTACACATCTATGTCTAAGTACTCATGACTACAGTACTAAGTATCATAGTACACTGTACCTATGTCATACACTGTACTCATGTCTATGGATATGTATATGTATCTGTCTAAGTACACAGTACTCATATCACTGTACTATGTATATGCTACATACACATATATAGTACTATACTCTGTACTATGTATCTGTATACGACATACTGACTATGACACATGTCTATAGTATACTTACTATGTCTACTGTATACTGTATACTGTCATCAGCATATCGACATACTCATACACTGTACACAGTATCATAGTCTAAGGTATATGTCGATACTCGTATACATCAATACGACATACTATGTCTATGACACATAGTATCAGTATCATCAGTATACTATCATGACATTCAGTACTATGTCTATGTCACAGTACACAGTACACAGTCATGACACATACATACACATACACATACCACATACACATACACAGTACACAGTACACATACACATACACATACACATACACATACACATACACATACACATACACTACACTACATACAATACACATAGCACATACACATATACACATACACATACACATACACATACACATACACACATACACATACACATACATACACATACACATACACATACACATACACATACACATACACATACACCTCACATACACATACACATACACATACACATACACATACACATACACATACACATACACATACACATACACATACACTACACATACACATACACATACACATACACATCACCATACACATACACATACACATACACATACACATCACTACACATACACATACACAGACACATACACATACACATAGCACATACACAGACACATACACATACACATACACATACACATACACATACACATACACATACACATACACATACACATACACATACACATGACTCATACACATACACATACACATACACATACACATACACATACACATACACATACACATACACATACACATACACATACACATACATACACATACACATACCACATACACATACACATACACATACACATACACATACACCATACACATACACATACACATACACATACACATACACATACACATACACATACACATACACATACACATACACATACACATACACATACACATACACATACACATACACATACACATACACATACATCATACACATACACATACACATACACATACACATACACATACACATACACATACACATACACATACACATACACATACACATACACATACACATACACATACACATACACATACCATACACATACACATACACATACACATACACATACACATACACATACACATACACTACACATACATACACATACACATACACATACACATACACATACACATACACATACACATACCAACACTACACATACACATACACATACACATACACATACACATACACATACACATACACATACACATACACATACACATACACATACACATACACATACACATACACATACACATACACATACACATACACATACACATACACATACACATACACATACACATACACATACACATACACATACACATACACATACACATACACATACACATACACATACACATACACATACACATACACATACACATACACATACACATACACATACACATACACATACACATACACATACACATACACATACATACACATACACATACACATACACATACACATACACATACACATACACATACACATACACATACACATACACATACACATACACATACACATACACATACACATACACATACACATACACATACACATACACATACACATACACATACACATACACATACACATACACATACACATACACATACACATACACATACACATACACATACACATACACATACACATACACATACACATACACATACACATACACATACACATACACATACACATACACATACACATACACATACACATACACATACACATACACATACACATACACATACACATACACATACACATACACATACACATACACATACACTACACATACACATACACATACACATACACATACACATACACATACACATACACATACACATACACATACACATAACTACATACACATACACATACACATACACATACACATACACATACACATACACATACACATACACATACACATACACATACACATACACATACACATACACATACACATACACATACACATACACATACACATACACATACACATACACATACACATACACATACACATACACATACACATACACATACACATACACATACACATACACATAGCACATACACATACACATACACATACACATACACATACACATAACATACACATACACATACACATACACATACACATAACACATACACATACACATACACATACACATACACATACACATACACATACACATACACATACACCATACACATACACATACCATCATACACATACACATACACATACACATACACATACACATACACATACACATACACATACACATACACATACACATACACATACACATACACATACACATACACATACAAACATACACATACACATACACATACACATACACATACACATACACATACACATACACATACCACATACACATACACATACACATAACACATACACATACACATACACATACACATACAAAC